>JAVSBV010000059.1:2878468-2890805 GCA_033117975.1 Parotocinclus spilosoma
AACCCCCTAATTTCACACAGCACTGTTGCATCCCTCATATATATATATATATTCATATATAGTACTGTGCAAAAGTCTTAGGCCACCTTTAGATTTGTTTCACGTTATCATAATATTGTGACCATATATAACACATTTCTGAGGACTGGATCCAAAAATTTTAAACTTGGATTCATCGCTCTACAATACTCTATTCCGATGATCTTCTTTCAAATGTTTCTGAGCTTTTGCATATCTTAGGTTTTTACAATGTTCTACTTCTGAAAATTGGTTTCTTGGCTGCTACACTTCCAAAAAGATCACCTGATCAAATTTCTATGGACTGTAGAGAGGTCGGTTTGGCATCCTAATACTGCCCCAGAGCTTCCAGGTACTGCTACTGTTTAAAGAGAAAGCCACACTAAATATTTGCCACTATAACATATAAAAGCAGTTTAATACTGCATTTTTTTCCATTTAATTTCTGGTTGTATCTGAACAAAAAGGAAGATTAATAATGATAAATGGTCACTATACCATTGTTTTAGCAATACCCTTTTTAATCTAATGGTGGTCTAAGACTTTTGCACAGTATATATATTGTGCTGTGTATATATGAGCTTTAACCATGGGGAATGTTTAAAATCATTACATGGCACAGCTACATTCACTCACCCCCTCCTATCTCTCTCTCACAAACACATTAATTGAATTCAAAGCTGTCCTTATATGACAGGTGCAATGCATTTCCTGTTGTTTTTACAATATAAGCAGATATTTCACCCTGCAGAGTGTATGTTATTCTCATGAGTGGTGAACAATGCTCATCATCATAGTTTTGATGCTTATAAGGAATGCAGCCCCTGCCAAACACTGTTCAGCATTCAGTGTACTTATGCTGACACTGCATGTGTTTAATAAAACTGCTATACTACTACAGTTAATGTATGTGACAAGGTAATACATATACTATTAGGTTAATCACCTTATTAATAAGCACTATAACCTTAAAGGAGCACTGATGGATGAACATTGTCTGTATGGCTGTTATGCAGTGCACACTGGTATATCCATCTCCTCTAAAACCATAACATCCATTCCCTTACCTTTGTAACACTTTTAAAAGGAAGTAATGTGCGAAGTTCAACCAAACATGATAGTTGATGCCCTGTTCCGGAGTATGATCACTTTCTCACATGGTGTCTTCCAAACCAACATTTCCAGTTATTTCCTTGACTACAAATACTAGAAAAATTCCCTGTGGCTATGGAAACAGGAAGAGACTTAAGAAAGGGGGGTCTACTAAAAATACATCTGAACCCGGTTATGGAAATAGAAAACGTTTCCAAAAATGGCTAACACATTTTTTAATTGTGGAAGCCTATTTCTATTATTTCTAATAAAAAATATTATTTCTATAATTTATATGTTTCACCTGACATTAAATTAAACTGGACTGGGCTTTTCCTCTCTTTCAGGCTCCCTTTACATATTTAATTTCTCAAGTGTAGTATAGAGGTTAAGGAATTACCTTTAAATAAACTAAACTAAGTACATTCCCTCACAGCATGCTTCTTCCAGGGTTAGATACTAACATGGAACATAAATAACCATCATCTCAAAGGAAAGCATTGAATAAAAGTTTAGGTTATGCACAGATAAGAGGCAACTAAAATTTAAAGGAAAAAGGAAGAAGTCATTTAGGACACCTATGTCTGCAAACATGTGTCTTCTAGGCTACATCAACATGCGGTAAGTGCTGAATTAGAAAACCCTTTTGTTTAACCCCCTATTATCATGGTCAGGGCTATGAAATGGGCGTCAGTCTATTACAGCGTTGCAAATGCAGCCCAAGGTTCTAGCGTAGGTCCTTGGGAACTGCACGTTCTGGCTCTTATCCCTGAGCCATGCATGCTGCATATTATTTAGGTATCTGCATATTATGATTTATATGATTTCTCTTAAAACTCAATCTGTTAGTGAGTATTAGTGTTAGTGTGAATAATGGGTTATAGGGTTAAAATACACAGCACAGATAGATAGGGGTGTTTGACTGTTTGGTATTCATATGCATACAATAGTTGCTCTCTCCTCTTATACAAATTCTTCAGTGTACTGTTTTCTGTTTTAGCTCAGCACCATTGTTCCTGTGCTCTTGCCTGAGCTAATCTAAGAACAGTCCTTCTGTTGTTTGTAGTTGTGGATAACAATTGAAATGATGAGATTAAAAAATAGACTACAGTTCTTGTTGCTCAAATCTACTTATTAATGCAAGCTTGGGAGTTTGGGTTGGGATTAGGGTTAGGGAGACAGATTTGCAGAACTTACCTCTGGTTACAGAGCTGGCAGGCGAAGCAGTCCAGGTGATAGACATTCTCTTTGGCCCTCATGACCATCTCAAAGGCAGGGATGAGCTTACTGCAAGCGGCACAGTTTCCTGTCACGCCAAACAGCCTGCCAAAACACAACAAGTCAACTCTTTGATAGCAAATTATCAAAACGCTACAATTCAGCACTAATGTATGTAGTTCTTAACATCATTTTAATATTGGTCACTTTATCTTTGAGGGCTGAGGTTACAAAAGCACTCATACATACTCAAATATTCAATTTACAGAGACCAATGAACGTAACAGTGTATGTTTGAAATGCACGAATAAACCGGATAACCCAGAAAAAAGTCAAGCGGATGCGGGTAAAATATGAAAATTGAATATAGATAGAGTGGATGGTCTGGAACACAGTGGGCATCTCTGGAACTGTAAGGCAACAATACTAACCACTTGTGCCTCCGTTCTCTTCCCAACGATATAATGCTCACAGCTACTCATTGCCATTCAGTTTGATGGTTTAAACAATCGTGATTATAAGGCTGACTTAGAAGTTGCCCCAAAGGCATGAGCGACAGGTCAAGTGCACTGGAAATATCATCGAAACGAGCAGTATCGCGCACATGGGCTACACAACGTTAACTCATCGGAGGCTGATCGGTTTACACTGTTCACTAAAATCATGGAATATTCCAGAGGTTGTTTCCAGGATGTTACGGAGGTAGGATTCATTAGGGATTCATGGTTGTGACTCTGCTGCGATCCAGGCTGAGCAAACGGGGCAAGAAAAAGAGAGGGATCTGATAATAAAATCATACAACAAAATAACCTATTAGGCAGGCTTCTCCAGGCACTTTTAGCCATCGTTGTTAAAATGATAAAACTGCATGCCACTCTTCCAGTTTGTAAGAGATCGCAATCTGATAAATGATCTCCAGGCCTGGGATATGTAGGGTTGTTTATTAACCTTCAGAAAGCATGTTCCCCACAGGCAAGAAAAGGAGCAGATAGAACAGGCCTTATGAATAACTATAGAATTAAGAGCTACTGTCAACACACCTTGAGACAACAAAGGCTATCTTCTGTAGAAGTCAAGCTCGATAGGCGCGTGCAAACGTGGCTTTCAGTTGGTTCAGTGCCAATATAATTAAAAGAATTATGCGTTTTCTATCTGAGCTGTCTGAATATAGATACGCTCGTGTATCTCTTGTCCTCCACTCTTTTCTGTGCAAATGCCAGCAAGGCTCAGCATGAAAGAAATGAAATGATGATTTTTTTTTACCTATACCAAAGCTTGCAATTGATCTAAAGCAACTATATATGGATATAAAGATAGGAAAGAGATTTATACTGTGATAAATTGCCTCATCTGACAGCCACGGAACAGAGAAAGATGTACTTACTTATGATCTTGATGAGAAAATTGAAAAGAACAGACATGCATATGTGTGTTTAATGTGTTTAAAAAATGTGTGGTCTGAAAAACGTTTTTGGTTTCACCCAATGAATGACAGACAATGGCCATGTAAAAAAGTGAAGCCTCAAGGATTAATGTTGTCAGGTTGAATCAGAACAGCACAGCATTTTACCACTTTTGCAATCTGTCTTCTTCAACTTCACATCTTTTGCAAATTTAAAGCGGCCCACGACTTTAAATAGATGTCACGCTATTTTCATTTCAGAAAGTGGGTGCAAAGCTGTGGGCTTTACAAATACACAAAGCTTTGCATGTCCCCCCTGAGTGAGGAATAAACCTGCCTTTATCTACCTGCGGTCTTTCAGCTTCACCCCAAAAATGTGGCGGAGGATTATTCAATGGAAAGCAACAGCTGGAGTGCTATTTGAATGCTCTGGAATAACCTAGATTCCTGCATTTCATGTATACAACAAAACATAAAAGCTCAAAAACTAGTACGAGAATTTAGTGGATGCAAAAGAAACACTTATTTAAGTATAGGATTTTATATATGGCAGCAGAAATTAGATGAGATTGAAGGCGTCAGGTATAGAGTTGCCTTGTCCATTGAGGAGACACAAAACTACTAAAGTAAATTAAAAAAAAATTATAGTACATTCTCCACTCTCAATTTTTGCAAAAAAAAAAGAAAAAAAAAAGGTTATAATAAATATTTTTTTTTGGTTCACCTTTTTTACACTAAAAAATAAGAAAAATCCCACCATTACTACTTAAATTAAGTGTTTTTACATGGTGATAATTGAAACTCGCCCGGCTAAGGACTCACGACAGTTTTAGGTCCTTACACAGTGAGGAGGATGGTAACCAAAGCAAGAAATATAAAAAACCCCAAACACCATTGCTGGACAATAGTAGAAAAAAATGCGCCTGGGGATTACCAAGTCAAACCACCATCAGATGCCGCCACTATTTTTGACAGATTATTTGAAAGTCCTGCTAGGGAAAATTGGAGGTTGCTAAATCCAAAACACAAAAATGGTTTACCTTTACACAAAAACAACACTCAGTTATCCCCTGATCTAAAAACCACAGAAAACCTGAGAGTACACAAGAGAAGACCTATAGTCGGCATGTTCTCAAATTTCCTGCCATGTACGTCATAGGTAAAGACTAAGTTTTGTTTTATTGTCAAAGCGAGGTTGCACAATGTAATGAAACGGCAAAGCTGCCAATAATTGTGGCACATTTGTCTTTGTTAAAATGTATTTCTTAATGATATTTTTTCAGCCTAAATTAACTAAAGATTTTTCTAATTTTACATTGTGACATGTTGTAAGGCTTTTTTAACTTATCTTTGCGTGTGGTTTAAAATAATTGTTAACAGAAATGCATTTAATAACTCTAATATAGTGCCTTTTACAATAAAAATCAATATTTACAATATTGTGCCTCAAGACTATAAGTTTGCTTCTGTCCAAACCTACATCACATTTTAAGGGACCACTGTTCATCTACCCTGGAAGCAGGTGAAAATCACTTCTGGTCACCCAGAAATAGTAATACTACAGAATCCCTGTATCTGCTAACTGGCCATTAGACATTCACTGAAACACCTACATCTTAAAATATACCTCTGTGTAAAATGATATGATGCAGTGCTCTGTCTGTTATAGTTCTGCATTCACTTATACAATGTGTGGAAAATTTGCCATAAAGGGCAGAAGCTCAGTAGAAGCACAAAGGGATCTTGACAGGCTGACCAAGTGCTACTAAACATGTCAAAGGTCTGTACACTCTAGACAGGGCACTAGTGCATCACCAGTTCCTTTAACACAGCATCCAGCTCAAGGCTCTGACCCAGGCCTTCGGGAATTGCTGATTCCAGCAACCTGTTGTTACCACCAAGCCACAGGACCTGCCTGAGGCTTTAGTGTTGATCAAACATGTAGAACATTGGAGGGTACACAATGTATATGGCAAATAAATCTATATTAGATGAAAATAAAATTTCCTTCCATGGCTTAAGAACCAGTGAGTAGAACATTATTCCTCAAATCTTGTTCAAACATAAAGTACTTTTGCTTATTGATTTAGCTTAAGATATTAAGATATAATCCTTCTCAGCTCAATAAAGTAAATTCCACATATTTTTAACTCTTCACTCACTGTCCACTTTATTAGAGACATGCACCTTAATGCGCTACCTTATAGATGGTAAGTCAGGGACAGTAGCTCATCTGTTGTTGCACAGTTTGTTTAAGTAATCCTCTAATACTTCATCAGTACTCACAAAATGCTATATACCGGATGACGGTGGCTGGGAATTTTGGTTGGTGGACTATTTTCTGCACTGTTTAAAAACTCCTGCAGCACTGCTGTGTCTGATCCACTTATTGTCCACCAGCACAGCACACACTATCACATCATCACCACATCAGTGTCACTGCAGTGAGAGCAATCCACCACCTAACTAGTACCTGGTCATTAGAGAATGGAGTAAAGGGGGCTTTCAAAATATATAGAGAAACAAGTGGACTACAGTCTGTAAAAAGGAACAACAAAACAAGTTAAATTATATGGTAAGTGAAACAGATAAAATGGACAATACGCATATGATAATGAGGTGTACCTAATAAAATGACCAGTGAGTGTATATTGGATTACATAGGGTATATTGGCTATAAGGCTTTTTTATATTTTGATATGCCAAATACATAGCATACAAATATGCACTCATGCCAACATTTTAGGAACAGTGTAATATTAGGCATTTGGGAGCAATAGAGTTATACAGACAGTGAAAGTGCAACGAATTCTGACATCCACTGAAAAAGATCTAGACCATGCATTAGTGAAAGAATGCACGAGGCGATAGATAGATCTGCCACATGTCTTTCCTTGCTCTACCAGTTCGATGCCACAGATGCCAGTGGCTCTCTGGAGAGGTGGCAAATTAAGTCTGCTTGGTTAGTAATGGATTTAAAGGGCACATGTTCTCCAACTGTGCTTTTGAAGAAGTACAAACAGACCTCTACCATCTCTGATGTTCAACTGGATCATACGAGCAAACCAGGTTCACATCTGTATCATCCAGACTAGGGAGATCAGCTTCATGAATGGTTATGTATTGAGCCTGGAACCTGGTATAAAGGCTGTTATTCAGGAAATTACATTCTCTCTGAGTCAAAGTTTGACAAAATAGCATGTATATTTTAAAAGGCTGAAGAGGCAACACAAAATTAAAATTCATGGCAGTGGAGATTTCAGATTTGAAAGAGAATGCAGCACCTTATTGAAGACGCAAGGTGCACAGCAGCACTTCATGGCTGAATGGTAGCTATTTGATGAGAGAAAAACAGACACCAATTAAATTATTCCACAAGGCCTTAGCCCAGTGGGTGCACATGTGAAATCCAGGCACTCAGCTAGCCAGTAATCATTAGACAGCGCCCATTTGGAAAATGCACAAGCACGAAAAGTCTGCTCATCATCCTCACCAAATTGCATACCATGTTATTTACTCACAGTCAAACTTTGTTATTGTCATACAAATTTATAGGACTTACAAAAAAGTACTTAAGGAAAGGCCTGGGCCATGAACATATTCAAAAGGTGTATTATGACTCAAGGAAACTGCCTTTTTCAGCCCCCTGATTGTCTGCTTGGTTATTCTCTAAACATCAAGGCCAACAAATTAAGCACTTTCAGGGCTTAATTATTAATATCGTTAATATGTTTTTCTTTAAAGAGAAAAAGAAAAGGCGATAACACCACCACCTCCAGAGCCATTTGAAATTCTGACAGCGGCTCCCTCTCAGCTTCCTCCCCTTCCCCTCTGCCACCCCCACCACTTCAATTGCTCTGGCCTCGGCGTGCATTCATCAGCTGCCGAATTAGAATTTGTTTCCTCACAAACCATTGATCATCGGCCTATTACCAGGCAAATGACAGTTAATTACCCACTACATTAACCACCGGGACCCGGGGACCAGCTCTGCGTGCCATCAGTCAACATGATGAATGTGGCAAGTTCAGTAATGCACGGCCATTGCCTCATCTGCCTGCCACGCTGAGAGCAACCCCTGGATCTCACTTCCTGGCACCCAGGGAAAATCTATGGCAATCTGCATAATTACAGGCTCAGGGTTAATAACAGACAAATGATTTGTTGCGTCTAAAGCAGCAGGCACCCAGCGCCAGGATGCGGCAGCAGCGTAAGCTTTTAAACGCCTCGGTTTGGCGGGGGAAGAGAGTTGGAGGATCGAAAAGAGCCAGAGCAGATGAAGGTGTAGAGAGTGGACAGTGCTGGCAGACGCAATCGTGTGTTTACTTCAATTTAAGCCCTCCCGAACAACTCTTGGGGCGAAGTTATTTGAATTAGGGCAGCCACGCTATGGGAACGGGACACTGGATAAGATTTTGCTCCTTGAGTGCCCTGCTTTGCCTGGATGCGGGCTAGATCAGTTCTAATCGGCACCTGGACTCTGATGTCCTAATGATAAATTATGCACCTCTCTGTCCTCCTGTTGCTGCTGCGGGACAGACGGCGCAGCTTTCCAACCAACTGTCAGTCTGATCTGAGCTAATCAGCAGAAAGACTTCACACCTCTCAGGCTCTTTAGCTTCTCGTGACTAGCTCACTTATTAGGCTTCACACCCTTTTCCTTTTTGTCCTCAGCTACATCTCTCCTGGACATCAGCACACAACTCAGTAGGCCCCGCACGAGATTTAATCCATAGAAACTTGCTTGCTAAAGAGGGTAATTGTTTCCTGACAGCAAAGGTTACCAGTTCTGGTTGCCTCTACAAGATAATTAATTGTAAACAGTTTTGTAAGGAGACAACACATTTAGAAAATGACTGCATTATGAGTGAGATAGCATACATGAACAAATATCAGATAAGACAGTGGCTTAAATTGCCTATAGAGGAATAAGCAAAGGCAAACATTTGCATGCGAGCGAATGAGGACTGAATGGAGAAAATTCACTGAACAGGCTTCCATTCGAATGCAGTGAAACAAAGAAAAATAATTACTCCCCTAGCTAAATGAAACCATCCTGAAAGCTTGGAAAGGCCTTTCAGCATGGAAATTTGGCAGTAGAGTGTGGGGGACGAGAGGGTATTTTGAAGAGGTTGTAATGAAAGTTTTCAACCCCCGCAGGGCCCAGATGTGCACTTCGATAGTGCCAACCCACCTGCAGTCTCAAGCTGAGCACCAGGGTGTGCCACACTAGGCCTGCAATTATCTGCACCAAACATGCATGGTCCCACGAGTCAGTGCTCTTCACAGCTAATTACGCTAATCTCGACTGGAGGGGACCATCCAAAAACATAATGCGTCCAGTCGACTGATCTCGAAAGCATTTAGCTTGAATGGAATGGAAATACCAACGATGTGATCTTTAGCTGCTGGAAACAACAGGACAAGAGAAGCTGAACGCTGGACTGGATGTACATGGCATTCGTACGTCAGTATGCAGACATATTCTGCGGCATACTGAAACTATACCATTACTGCATGTGATAAATCAAATTAAAGCCTTATTGTACGCATGAGGAAATGTTCTGACAAACCCCTCGTAAGTGAAAAGAATTGTAGACCGTTGAGCTGAATATTAGCATATACACGCACATATATATACTGCTACAAAAAAATTGGGGATACTTAATGAAATTTAGATTTTTTTTGTCATCAAGTATCTTACTTTAAATATACTACAAATCCTCCAATTAACATACAGTGGGGCAAAATCTATGAAACAACCAAAGCTTGTTTTATAGATCGTGTAAAGCTCAGGTAATTCTTGACTAATGAGTAATGTACTAAAAAACAAAAACAAAATGGTCGGTCCATTGGCGCTGCTGCTCAGCTCTGCAACTGCAGTAGAGTATGGTCCTGTGACCAAAATCTAATTCAACATTCAGAATGTGTTTTTTCTTGATTCCCATGGTAAATCAGAAACATCATAAAACAGGGAGCATCTGTATCACGTACAGGCTTATGCAAAAAAAGTCAAAAAGTACATGTTTTGTTGATTTACTACATGATTATTTCATATTATGCAAGAAGATCCTGGATTCAATCCCAGATGGCTTGGAGTCTGACCTCTTTGTGTCCATGTGAGTTTACTCCGGGTTTTCACGGATGTGTGTATGAGTGTGTGCCCTATGATAGAGTGGCGCCCTGTGTAGGGTTCCCTCGTTGTTATCAGTATTAAGCGCATAAGAATTAATGCATTTAATTACTGTTTATTTCCTGAAATGAAGATGTCTTGACAGTTAATATTTAATAACATTTATTTTTTAAAGAAGTTATATCTGCCAGAAGTTTACTTGCATTAACTAAGTTTTTTTCACTAGACATAAGTGGGATTGAAATGAAAGTGGGCATGTGTTCAGTAATAAAACGGGGCACCAGAGCTGGTCACTGTTTAGGTTACTCCATCTGACACTGATACTTATACCTTAGTGATGCCCAACCCAGCTAGAAGGCACTGTTTGGATCTGAATCTGGGACATTACAATGCTGGGCTAGAGAAATTCTGCTGTGACTCCAAAGTGCTATGTAACAGGTTTTTGGTTAGTTTACATTTTACACTCTTACTTGAAGATCAGTTTTAATTCTAAAAAAATCTCATAATATTGTGGAGCTGTAAAGGCCAATCTAAAAGCTTTTGCTGATTTTGCCTTGTAGTGATATCACTTCTTGTTTCTGTATGCTATTACAATCTCAACGTCTTCATGGATGGTGGAACACTAGCTTGCACGATTTGTTGATTTCCATTCACATTTTCTGATTTTAATGGATGATCTTATACAGAGTGGATTAAAACTGGCACAATGTTGCAAGGTGCAATTTAGGATGAAGGGCCTTGCTGAATTACCTTAATGGTGACAGCTTGGCAGAGCTGAGACTTAAACCCTTAACTGTCAGGTCATCAGTCCAGTACCTTAACTTTCTGTCATTTGTTAACACACATTCTTAAAGCCACTGACAACCCCAAATACATTTACATTTACATTTTCGGCATTTAGCAGACGCCCTTATCCAGAGCGACTTACAACTCATACAGTCTTACAATCCAAGCAATGGTGGGTTAATGGCCTTGCTTAAGGACCCAACTGTGACAGCTTGGCAGAGGTGGGATTGGCAGAGGTGGGATTTGAACTTTGGACCTTCTGGTTCAGAGTCCAGCGCCTTAACCGCTAGGCTGTCACAGTCCCAGAGTTTGACGTGCTGTGACTGGCAGGAAGAGTGATGCTCAGTAATCCTGAGCTTATTTACATTTCATTGACATTTCCAACATTTAGCAGACACCCTTATCCAGAGTGACTTACAACTGATACAGTCTTACAATCCAAGCAATTGTTGGTTAAGGGTCTTGCTCAAGGACCCAACTGTGGCAGCTTGGCAGAGATGAGATTTGAACCTTGGACCTTCTGGTCTAGAGTCCAGTTCCTTAACCACTAGGCTACCACAGTCCCGAATACACAGTACCAAATAAAAAGATCAAGACTGGGTAAATAAATAAACCCCTGGGATGGAACATGATAAAACATTATTTAAGTAATTTACCAAAATGTTAACTCCAGAATGCCTTTAAAGTTCTTACTGAAAGGTTGTTGAGATAAGATGCTCACGGTAAGCATGTAAGAAGGTGCTTTCCTTTTTCCAACATATGTGCTAAAACATTAATCCATCAAGTAATGCCAAAAGCGTACATCCATCAAGCACAAAAAAACATCCATCCATCAAGTACAGAACATCTATTCATTCACCTATTGAAAAGAATTCATTACAACCTATCAACGACTACAAAAAAGTAAACAATACCATCCTACCCTTGAACCACTGACTGAAATGCTGATCCTTAAATCACAAGGCAATTTAGAGCTAAAGAAAAACAGGACGCCGTATTCCTGCTTCTATCTCAAATTCGCCTGATGGAGAATACATGTGCCCATTCTGACCCCTCTGCATTTCCAGATGACATGTGAAAAGCTTGATTTAATTACAGGAAGTCAGGAACACGCACATTTGTAAGAACTGGCATTATTGCCTAAGTGCTGAACATGGGAAGTGAATTGTAGCACCGAGAGGTTAATGGTGTTCAAGCATTTTTCCAAGCACAACACAGCAATTATGAGGCCACTTACATGGCAAAGCAGAGGAGGAACAAAAGCTGTATTTCTTTGTGTTGGGTATTTTATTTTCTATTTTCTGATTTGCTAAAGGGAGGCTTACATTGTAGTAAAAAGGAAAAAGGACAAAAGGTCACAGATGAATCCATGTCACAATATATATGACTCAGCAAAAATATCCTGATATGCTGATGTGCGAAGCAGACCTTATTGTGTACTTACACACAGTATAGATATATATATATATATATATAGTCGATTTCGGTTAATTGGACCGCCGGTTATTGAGACCAGCCACTTATTCGGACCAAATCCTAAAGTACGGAAACAAATCCTATTAAATATGTGTAATGTTATTCGCTTATTTGGGCCAAAATTTCACTTAATCAGACCAAAGAACGTGTACAGTATGTAATATCCATAAAGAAACTCTTCGTCTCTGGCATCACTACCCAAAAACTCCCGA
>JAVSBV010000059.1:2890905-2921281 GCA_033117975.1 Parotocinclus spilosoma
AAGAAACTCTTTGTCTCTGGCATCACTACCCAAAAACTCCCGAGTTTCTCCCCAGCCCTCTACTGCCACCTACAGGTATTTGCCTAACATTTCCATTTACTACAAATAAAAGCCACAAGTCGCCACTTAGCCACAGCAAAAGCGCGTCAGATCACACTGGATAAGTTCTTTAACAATTGACTGGAATTTAGTAAGAACTTGTTTTTTACAGTATTATGCTTAGCATGCTGAGTACCTACCTATACATTGTGTTGTAGATCATTTCGAAAAACTTGTTTGCAAATGTATTTTTCAAAGAACAAAGTTCGTAAGCAACAGTAGTTTTTGTTTATATGTTCGCTATACGTGTAAATAGCACAATAAAGGTTTAATAAACATTTTATATGTTACATAGCATTTTCCCATCTTGTAACATTGGGCATGTTCGTTTAATCGGACCAGCCGGTTATTAGGACCAAAACCATTGCGTCCCCATGTGGTCTCATTACCCGAAATCGACTGTATATATATTTCAATGGAGGTTCCCCCCTGTTGTTTTTCCTTGTTCTTCCAAAATGACTTTTCACTAGATTTTGGAATATGACTGTGGGGTTGGTTTCTGATGTTGGACAATAAGCCCTGGCTCAAGTTTGACATTCCAATGCATTTTTCAGCTGACTGCTGGGGTTTAAGTCAAGGTTCTAAGTCAGCCAAGTTCAAAATCAAAGTTGGCAAACCAATTCTCTATAAACATTGTTTAAGAACAGCAGGGCAAAAATATAATGAACTGTCTTACTGGAATCAAAAAACTATAAATATGCCATAATGAGAGTCACGAGGGTATTTAGTACGACAAAAAAAAACAATTGTAGAAATCATTTTGACTTGACTATGTATATAATAAATAACACTGTTAGAGAAGCAGTGACACCTGTGAAATATGTTGCAACATCAATATCATGTGGCAGTCACATGATTGGCTGTGTCTTTCGGGAGGGGAGGCCAGATAGGGGATTGTCCCCCAGGGCTGCTTTAGCAACTGCAGCTATGTGCTATGAAGGACAGACGAAATGGGGTTAAACCTGGGAGGAAATCATGTTGCCTATTCCTACTTTTGATCTGATGTGCTCAGCAAGTGCCCAGTGGTTTACTTGGGAAACTGCGTCCCACAAGCAATGCTTTCTCATATAGCTTACTATACCTACCTGGCTGATTTCCCTGCTCTTTTTACAATAATTCCAAAAACTCTAATACAGGTTTTTAATTACATGACATTCCAAATGGCTTTCTGCATTCAGCTTGAGGGAAGTTCTGTAGACACAGTGATTGAAATGTTTAATCACTGCTAAAATGCAGATGGGGATTCTTTTTTAGTGAAAAAATTCCTGCTGATGGTTAAAATTAAAATTCACCTTCAGTTTTTCAGACTAAAAGTAATTAGTTGAATAAAGATAAAGCCAAATGAACTCAAGATCAATATGCTTTCCTCTCTCGCTCTCGTTTGAGAATCAAATTAATTATCCGCACCCTCTATCAGTATCAAAAGCCTGCGCCGCTTTGTGCCAGGGACATATGGGTATCAGAGTAATGCGTTACCAAGTGCAGAGGCTCTACTTCCCTGGGTGTGATGTCTCTTAATTATTCCAATGTGTGGCAGGGAGGAAAGAATCAGGGCAAATGATCTCGCTACCCATGCCTAACAATAGAGGAGTCTCTAATGAATGGAGCAAGAGCAGCCAATTATTTTAATGAGTGCACACAAAAGCCTTAGGTCTGATCAAATCCAAATATCTGGCGCTGTTAACGCGCAAGCACGAGCGCTGCGGCAGTGAGTTTGACAGAAAAAGATTAAACTGTTTCATTACGGTCTAGCATTTCTTTCACTTTCTGAAAGAAAAATATAATTACACTTACTAACACTATAAACTATTACAAGATGTAGCAGGAATTCATATGCAAAGCTAAACTAATGCATCCCTATGCTGGATTACGGTCTAAGTGTGTGCACTTATTCAGATAAAGTGGTGATGATGGCATTTTACATGTGCTCTTAAGCTAGCCTCCAAAGCTTCTGTGCTGCTGTGTTTAGTGCGATGGCCTGAGAAGAAATCACTAGGTCTGACACACACACTGACACACACCCGCCGTTGATTCCTTTTGATTACTTCTTTAGCATTTCAGAGAGATTAAAAGTGTATGGAAATGGCTGGGATTCAGTGCAATCAATGCTGCAGCAGACTCACCCTCCACTGCCTCGGCCCAGTACACACATGCATGTGCACCCACTCTCATACACATGCACAGACAGCTGGATAAATCCCCTCAGAAAGGCATTTAATGAAGAGGCTGGATGTGATTTGAGGCCTGCATTGATTACTTACAGCTCTACAGTACAAGCTTCCCCCCACATCTCCATTCTAGCACAACTCGCAGGTGAGCCAGGATTAAGTGAACACTCACGTTTTTATTAATAGCTGGTCCTTCAATAGCAAAACATCATGCACAAATTGGTGAGTCAATCAAAATGTTGTGAGGTCCATTAGGATATTCTAAATATCAAACTTGCATAAGTTTTGAATGAATGTACTGTAGTAATTAACCAGTACTGACACAGTTGTGTAATGGTTTTCAGTTATGTGAACCACTGGTAAATATTTCATTAATACAGACAAACATCGCTAACAGAACTTGTGGTGTCTAACGTTACAGTATGTCATATTCAATAGTTTTGTCCCCAAACCTGCTATAAAAGCTAATCTACAATATTGAATGAGCAGTGAAAGCAGGTGTTGTCCCAATTACCTGCGTCCCATAATTTAGTTTTGTTTATCAATAATTAATTTTTAATTATCTGGCATGTGTGTCTGTTTATTAGTTTCATTTAATGTTACATCAGCATTAATAGCTATACCCACAACAATAGGTTGTATCATCACACTAGTCACGGGCAAACTTAGAGTGACAGTTCACACTAATACGTGGAAGAAATGTGGGAGGAAACCAAAAAAAGTCCAAGGTCAGTTTGGGATCTCAGAGATGTGAGGCAACTACACGATATCCACCCCCATATGTGCCACCCTGCCACCCCGATTAATTATCACATAATGGCTGCTTATTTTAAATCGTGGTGTATAGTGTTAGAAGAAACCATGGTTGTACCTGTGATAAAAGAGGCTCTGCTCATTAGGGAGGTGAAGCTCTGCCATCAGACACTGAAAGTAGGTGGCATTTGATTATACGGGCCCCAAGTAGGAAATTTCTCATAGGAAATCATGGTAATAGCCTCCTGTTATATGAATTTATTTTGAAAATGAGATACATCCAGATAATGGCGTTTTAATATACTCAGTTTAAAGACGTCTAACAGTTAGCAACTGTAATTAGGATAAATTTGGGAATTCAAATAATAGAGTAAACTACTGAAGTGGATAGTGGTGTCATCTCACAGCTCCTTTAGATCCCCATTTGGATTCCCATCCTGGGTTCCATCTATGTAGAGACAGCATGTTCTCCTCATGTATGTGAGGATTTCTTCTTTGTACTCTGGTAACTGGAAAAACCTTAAATAATCATAAATTTAAGCCATAAATTCATCAATGTAATACAATAAATGAAGTCAACTGGTGCCTCTAAAATGACCCAGTGTGAGGACGAGTGTGTGTGTGTGTGTGTGTGTGCATGTGCTTTGAGATAAACTGGCAACCTGTTTGAGGTTGTTGCTTTGTGTCCTCAAGACTTGGACTGGATTCAAATGCATGAAAAATGAATGACAATGGAGGAGTAAATTAAAGAATAACAGTGAACTACATTAATGAACACTACCAACAGATTCCTGTGTAAAGGTTGAGACAGAAACTGTGGCAGCCAAGCTAATAGCATACCTTACTGCATTCTGTATAATACATGTGAAATCTGGGAAGTCATAGCAGACTTATTCCTCCACCACACATCGCATTATATTTACAACATTGCAAATGCAATATTTTATCTTCATGTTTTTAAAAGAAAAATACCAGCGTAATACAGCGTACCTTCTCCTTTCAGCACGTGTCAAAACATGGCTTACATTACACATTGTTGATTGACTCTTTTTCATCTTGTTGATCTCTGTTCATATATTTCCTAAATCACCTGCCTGTTGCAGCTGGAGTCTGCCAAACCTATATAATGCAACGTACATACATACTGTATGGCAAAATAAGCAACACTAACTAAAAGAGATTTTGACATATCCCCCAGCTCTGCACACGTCAACTGAGCCGCACGGCTCTTAAACAACCCTAGCTGATGACATAAGCATTCACACAGGAAGTGGAATAAGCTGTCATGTGTGGGGCATACAGTCAGGTAATGTAATAAAGCTGTTAATTCCTTCAGTGAGACGGGCTTGTTTGTGGCTGTGCCCGGGCCAAGGGCAAAGCCAGAGCAGCTCATTTGCATTCCTCCCTCTCTTTTGGCTCGCTCATGAATAAATCAGCCTGATAAAATGGCGGCATTTACATCTAATTTTACACAAGTACAGCTGATTGACTGGCTTAGACCTAGCTCCCTTATGCAACCTGAGAGAATAGAAATCTTCGGTTTCTTTCATATATACAGCACACTGAACAACATGCAGCATGTGATTGAATGTAACAGTAAAGGTTCACATATCACAGCGATTGAGAAAATATGATAAATAAGATGAGTCTTACTCTTTCTGATTTTTCTTGCAATTGGTAGAAAGCCTCTGCTACCAACAAAAAAAAAAAAAAGCAGACGTTCAATATAAGCATGTGTACTGAACCTGGATCTACAGCAAAATAACCCTGTCCATGTGGTCACAGGAGATCTCAAGGGTGGACGCTGCTCTGAGCATCAAGAGATGTCTTGCAGTTCCGCTAGGCCGCACACTAATTGAGAAGTCACTCAGGGGTTCAGTTTGGGGAGCGGTGAGGATGCACTTCACTCCCTATCCAAATCAAGCTCTCATAAAAGAACCTGACATGGACCAATCACCATCTGGAGGTTTCTTTCCCATGGCACGTTGACAAGCGCTTTGGTCTTCGCTGTTTAATTCCGTGCCATCTCCATAAATGGTTTGTTATACAGGGATGGAGCTACATGACTGTGAATGACCTGCTCTTCCTTATAGTGTAAACTGTCAAGTACACACAAGGATTGATGCCCTTTATTAAGCCCTTTGATGTCGGGCAAAGAATTTCACAATGTTAATAGGCCGATCCAAATTGTTGCATTGGTGGTGGTGATGGCTTCCTGTCTTTCCTTGTCAGTCACTAACTAGTCAAGGTAGCGACTGTGGTGGGGCAGCAGTTAAAGTTTTGGACTACTGACCATAAAGTCACAGGACTCGGCTCTTGATCAAGGTCCATAAACTCCAATTGCTTGGACTGTCTATGCAAAAATTGCCCCAGTTGTATAGAAGATAAGAATGTCGTGAATAAATATGAATTTCAAGTGTATCTATCAAGGTAGCTCTTTCTTTTCAGTGTGTACCCTACCAAAAATATAGGCAGCTGGCTTCACATTTCTCTAAGGATAGCAAGCATTAGCCATGTTCATCCTCCAAGATTGATAGCTGTCATATGAAAGAAGAGTTTCAGCTTCAGTTACGGAACGACTTTTTTCACGGAGAAGACTTTGTGCTACCAATATGCTGTTCATGTATGGATAACACAAGACCTTAGGAAGCATAGGTAACCAGAACTATTTCTTACACCGTTTTGCCAGTTTACGAAAGTTATTGTCATATCCTTAAAAATGTTTTGATTTGATTTCAAAATATTCAAGTCAACAAAGGTTTTTGTTCTCTTCCCAACATAGCCAAATGTAATGACACACGCTGAGATTAGGCTGAATTCTATAATTTACATTAATAATTTAACTTATATATTTTATGCTAGTACCAAAGATACACCTAACCTACTGCAGAATAATACGACTTCTTACAAAGTAAGAAAGGTGAGATGTTTTAGACTGCAATGTGTTCAGCCTAATATGATATAAAAGTTGTTCAAACACTGCTGATCCAAGGGCAAAATTAGAAGCCAGAAGGCAGTAAGACAGAGCTTTTGCTCCTGCACACACCTCCAAGGAACGTATCGGCTTTATGTGCACCGCACCGCACCCCTGAGAATTTCCTAGGTTGCTTGTCTTGCTTTATCACAGGTGAAAGGAATAGTTTTTGTAGGGACTGTGCCAGTTGGAGGCTAAGCTGCAGGCTTTTTGGATGGCTGTGGTGTCTCAAGTCAGGATGGCAGCAGGATTCCAAAGCTCTGAGTCCAGAAACAAAAGCTGATCGGTGTCTGCCAAAGCTCTGGAGGCAGCAGGGGGCCTGCATGTCTGCACGTGTCAAACAGCAAGGCTGGTTATCGCACCCTAACATGCCGGCAGAAAAGAAATGCCAGCCAAGAAGCAATGGCAACTTACCATCCCCCCTGCACAGCTAGACAAGGTTTTACCAAAATCACAACACATTGTACTTTGTGATTTGGTTAGTACATAATATCTAAAAAATATATAAATGTGTTCATTTGATCACAGTAGGGTCTTTGAAATAAGAAACCATTTGAGCAAAATGTATTTACAGTATAAACGTTATAGAATTGTATATCAGTAATACTTTACAGACATCTGTCACATTCCATTACTGTTAGCCCAAAGATTTAAAGCTTCCAGAACAGAGAGATGGCTTTAATTACCTGGTATTTGCCTAATTTAAGTGTGTATATACTGCTCGGGAAAAAAAAGGGAACACTTAAACAACACAATGTAACTCCAAGTGTTCCCTTTTTTTTTTTTTATTTAGTATTTATTTTTTTGAGCAGTGAGTATATACTTAAATTAGGCAACTACCAGGTAATTAAATCCATCTCCCAATGAATATTTTTAATATATATATATATATATATAGTAGCCATCTATCTTGTTGGGGCACCTGGAATCTGGCATTAATTACAAAAAAACATTAAATTGGCCTACTTTTAATCATTTTAATCATTTATTAGCATTAGCTGTGTATTATGTGTTTTACAATATCATTTCATAATATTAGGTTTTTATAGAGCTATGTGGCTGTAATTAGCCTAATATTTGGTACCTTGTTAGAGGATTGTAATAGTGGATCTTAGTGGATTAGTATCTTTGTACTGCAGCCTAACCACTGATATTTCTTAATATTCCAATATGTTAATATGAGTTTAATTAATTGTTTAAATATTATAGTAATTAACATTAACTAGCATGTTTGTGAAATGTATCCCAATGACAGTTGTATTCATTTTGACAATTTAATAATAAACTTGTATCTGCTAGTTAGCTGGGGAAACTAGTTCATTTAATACCAGATTTGCTATCGTTCTAGGGAACGTAACTACTGGTTGAAAGTACACATAATTACAAATCATGAAATGTGTGTGTGTGTGTGTGTGTGTGTGTGTGTGTGTGTGTGTGTGTGTGTGTGTGTGTGTGTGTGTGTGAGAGAGAGAGATGACAGCTTGTTTATATTACTGCATATAAATTCTAGATACAAATCTAAATGAAGGTTTGCAAATGAACATTGTTGCTATTAAAGAAGTTAAAAACTGTCCCCTTCTTTTTCCACAAAGCCCACAGTAGGAAAAAGTGATCTTTGAAAAGGGCAATTAATGGTCTCTGATAAAATAACTTTAGTTATTAAAGACAGAACCTTGAGAATATTATTTAACCACACCTGAAGCCTACGCTGGAATGTCTGGTGGATTATGTTCAAGCAATGGAAGCAAACCTGTTCTAATATATGCATGGAAATGACCTGCAGGAATCCATATAAAAAGGGGCTCAGAAAGGTCAAATAGCTCCAAACTGTGCTCGAGTTTAATTAAAAAGACAAAGAAGATTGTAATTTCAATTCGGCTGGCGCAGATTGCTGCTCTTGTGTAGGGAAGCTGGGCCTCTTTCTTTCAGGAAACCCCAAGACCCCCTCCCAGAAGGCTGTCCCCCATCTTCCCTGTCACTTTGATGTCGACACAGGCCATTTATGCTGGGCGTAAAGGTTAATCTCAGAGGAGTAAGGATATCAAATGGTTTGGAGGGCAAAAGAAAGGATTTGTCAAGACTGCTTGGTAAAAGTTAAATGTAGTCAGAGCGTTCCTCTGAGTAGAGTCAGCAGGTGCTTGATTTCGTTTCCTTATTACGTTTGCTGCTGTTTCTTGTATTTCAGAAGAAATCAAACAAGGGAGAAAATGAAGCTTGTATATATTCTTAACAAATGTGAAATCTTTTGACTTAAACATGCAATTGCTACGACGGCTACTCACCTGAAACCTAACTGAAGAGGAATAGAAAAGAAATAGAAAATAGAAGAGAAAGCTATTCAACAGCTAACCTGCAGGAATCAGATTTAGAGGAATTAGAGGTGATCACAGACACGCAGATATTTTGGAAACACATACTGCAAATAAAACTAAGCAGCACCAAATGGCAGGTTACAGGCTGCAACTAGCAGAAGATACAGTGCACAAGGAGGTCATGAATATCTTTAATAGGTTTGCTCTTGTTCACAGCCTATACTCTATCAGTACAAATCAAACCTTAGAGAATTGTACCACTTCAAAGCAGGTAATGGCAACGTAATAGCAGAAATCAATATGACAAAACAACAAGGAACTGTAAGCTGCAAACAAACAGTTGCCTCCACTACTGGGATGATAAAAGATAATATTGCACTCAGCAGGTGTCAGACTCTGCTCTTCTGCTAGAATGCCGCTACTATGCATCTTCCAAGCTGAGCCAGAACAACCTGAATGCAGTGATTCCGTAATGATATACAATACCCTGTTACCTCTGCAATACCCTGTTATTTCAAATCATATTAGTAATCTAATTTGTTATGCTTTAACTTGTCCTTAAAATACACCACTTAATTAATGTGACATTAATTTATATGTAAAACCGACGCGGCAAGTAATACAAAGAACAACTGGAGCGAGTCTGTACATTTAAATTAGCTTTAAAGAAGGTGCTCTGATCTGACACTGATTCAGATTAAAGCAGATACTGGTTTTAAATGGGTACCAAAATCGATTTGCTGTATTTTCTGTTCCGATCTACACATGGCATGTTCCTAAAGCATGTTATTTTCGTACCTGGGAAAATGGGTTTAATTAATGAACGGAATCATAAGTGTGCAAGAAAACTACAATAATATAATAATGGTTATTTTAAGAGATAACAGAATTGCAGTATTTTACATCAGCTAAGACTAAGCTAAAACTAAATACTGTATAACTAAGCGATTAAAACAGGCAACTAAAATATAGCTGGCAAAATGAACATTGACTGGTTCTGGTGAAGGTTTGAAATTCCGTTCATATAGAATGCATTTAAATATTAAAACAATAATCTCTTCAAAGCAATAACTGATTCCTTCATAATGTTACATTTTTGTAAGGAAAAAAGTTTCATTGAGGATTTCTGCCTTTCATAATAAGGCTACAGTGAAAAATGTGCTTGTCGGGGAATTCACTGCAACAGCAGTAGTCCCACGCAATAAATCCACAGGCACTCTGTTTCCTCCTCTGTACCAAATCAACCCCATCTCCAGCCCCTGGGTGGCCCTTTCTGATCAGCAGCAGGGTCAAAGTTGACATTTAATCTAGCCACTGACTCATGGAGTCTGTCCACGCATGGCACAGTCAGAGCTGTCCAACATTTCTCTTCCCATAAATCCACAAAACAAATAGGGACTGCAAACCCCCCCTTCTTTACTATAGTCCCCACAGCCCACTATGAGAATGCAACAGTGGCTGGAAAAGGTAGGGAAGATTATCCTTTCATATTGCTCTCCCAAAATAATAACACACACCAATTCGCCAAACTCTGACCCCTCCGAAACCAATTTCATTTGAAGAGATTGGAGTGATGTAGCTGGATATCTGAGGGGACGTTAGCATAAATAAAATGCTGTCAAACAAATATTAGATGCACTAAAGATACATGTCAGTAGTAATGTTTGTTTTGTTTTTAAATATACTCTACTCTAATTGCTAAAGTAAAATCAGTAATTTAATCATTTTTTCAGTGACAAAATGATACATGATGAAATATAATTACATTTTTCTCAGCATCTGAAAATGATGGAACCTTTGTTTCCCATCTGGCTCTCACTGTGCAAACAAACTGAGGTGATTCAAGAAGGGCAACGTTATTAAAAATATCGCAGTGAACGTTTTCCACTGATTAAGATGTTAAAGTTAATTAGAAGTTAATTTCAAATGCTCCATATGTGTGTAGTGCAATGCATTGAGAATATGAAAACATTACAAGTTCATCTGTTTCTATTTTGGCTCATCTATATGGCGGTGCCTAAATTACAGTATCATTTCAGCACAAATCTTTAATAAAAGGTTTTAGCCCTTAGATCAACCAAGGCTATGCTAGAGATAACAATAATAATAACCAAATATGACAAAACCTATTTTAAAGCATTCCAGTTAATTAGCTACCAGTTCAACTGTCTTAGCTTAGCTGTACGGTCTTAGAAATAGTTATATCAGTAATAATATGCTATTGACTACATGTTTAAACTTCCCTCACTACATGAAAATTAATACATACTGTCTTAAAAACGTTCTGTTATTACATATCCCGTACCATAAGCCATTGTAGTGATTAGTGTACAAAAAAGCTAAACAATTTGAATTAATAATTCAGTATCCATTTGATGAACACCACTGCTAATAGTGTACGGTGGTACAATAGGTGCCAGGTGGTAACATCTTAATTTTTTACAGCTCTGAACTCCGATGTCCATGTACTGGTCCCCAATCGCCTCATGCATTATTCCTACTTTAAGCACCAATCGTCTGGGGAGGCAGGGGTAGGAGGGGGGAATAGCAGGGTATTGTTTTACAAGGCACCCAGCTGCGGCCTACTTGCCTCGCCCTAGGTTCTTTTTAAGGAGTTGTCGTGGGTGACCCCCTCTGGCTGACAGTTATTAATAATAAGGCGCGGTGGGGAACAGTTCACCTTGTGGCAATGGAGAGTCCGCTGCAACTTGCAAGCCTGCTCGAGAATCTCTAGGGGCAGGCAACCTAGAGCGAACCACAGGGAACAAACAATACCATTGCTGAGGGCTCAGGAACAAAAAAGTGAGCTACTGGAGATATCTTTATTGCAGCAATGATCTAGGTTTAATCACCAAAAAGGCCATGAAGAGACTGTTTAACAGCACAATTAGTCCCCTGAATAAAATTTACAGTCTGGATTTTTGTTTACAGACACTTTAAATCAATTGCAAACGCATTAATGCAGGCTTGCTATCAGCGTGCTTAAGCAATCTGAATTTTCCGCTGATTTATTCCATTCTGCTGACTTGAATTCCATTCTCATACACTTCTACTTTGATCTAAAATGCTTTACCAATTTTAAAGCTAATGCCTTTCATAATGGATAACAATTACTAAACTATGCAACTGAACAGCACTGCAAAAATACATTAAGCATGTGTTTTGTCTAGTAATATTTAATAAGCAATCCTGCTCCCACCAATGTTGGTACAATCACAAATCATTGGTGCAAATGTTTGTACTCAAAACGTGCCTGCAAAACGTTTTCCATGTGCTTTATAGATTAATCAGCCTCTAAAGATCTTTATCTTTAAGAAACTGTTCATCTACTCCTTTTGTCTATAATTAATTACCACTTCTGGTTGGTTTGTATTCCTTCCAACCTTAACACGGAATTTCTAAACACATAGATACAATAAAACAGATCACTCAAGCACCTATTTATTTATCAGTAACGCTATATATAAGTATATATATAAGTCTTAGCACACCATTTGACTACATTTACCATTGTTTAGCGATTAGGTTTATTTATCATTCTTTTTATTAAAATACAACCAGAAAATACAGGACATTTGTACACAGTCCGAAAAAAAGGATACAACTTCTAAAAATGCAGCTTCTCTTGGCTTCAGTGACAAGTATTTGGTGTGACCTACTCTCATACTTGAGCAATTACAGCATCTGGCAGCTTCATGTCAAGTTGACCCTTCTACCGTCCAAAAAAGCTTAATTAGGAATGGTCTTTTAGGAAGGGCAGCAACCGGGAAACCACTTTTTTATTGGAAGGGGAGCAGGGTCAAAAGCCTGGGATTTGCTACAGCTCAACAACTGGAATATCAGTGGAAATAAGTATGGAATGGTGCATCCAGTTTTAAAATGCTTGGGCCCATTTGTCAACAATATGTTACAGATGACCATTATACTGCTGCTAATACAAGAAATCTAACGGTGGCCTAACACCATTGCACAACACTATATGTTATGATAATTTAATATTTCCTCACTTTTTTCCATCCTCATACCCATAAATCATACCAAGAAATTTGAGTTTCTCTTTCTAAACCAAAACATCATAAATTGTTAGTCAGTCAGTAATTAACATCTGCTTTAGGCTGTATTTATCATTTCAGTATATTGACTGTTTCCAGTCTATTGGTTCTAGATAGTGATTCCCTGGGTGAAATGGTGACTGAAATCACTCTACTGTGTCTGTGTCCTGTTTTTTTCTTAGGAAAACATTATAAACGTCTTGAGTCCTTGAGAGACAGTATGAATTTGCTACTGATAAAACCTAAATGACTAAAAAATGAAAATGTGTCTATAAGGGCCTTTGAGGGCTGCTAGTGAGGGCATGGTCTCAGCAGTAAGGGACAGGAGACAATATGTGGCTACCTAACAAGACAGACAGGATAAGGAGGTAAAGTGTCCAGTGCTCCAGGCCCATTAAAATCTCTACTTGGAGAGGTCCTTTTGCACACACTGAGTGCTCTATTGTAACAAGTGCCGCAGAGACATAGGGATATCCAGAGCTAAGAGACACTGCGCAACCACTGAATCCACACCTCAAGTGCTTCTGATCCTGCTACACCAAAGGCTCCTAATAGAGCATGTGCTTTAGAAGGATTTGCTACTTCAAAGCCAATGAAACACCCTTTTTCGAAGTGGGACCTTATAAGTGTGTGCTAGGTAACTGAAGAATTAATGATTGTTTTAACAACCTGCATGACGTCCGCTCACCTGGCCTGGAGCTTTAATATCTAGCTGCCATCAGAGGCGAAAGATTGATTGAAGAGGATGTCTAAGGGTAATTAATTCATAACATGTTTAAAAGCATACCCGGACCTTATAATGAATGCCATAGGAATATGTAAGTACTCTGTAACTTCCATGTTATAAATGTATAAATTTGTAAAGTCAAATAACATCTAGCATTCATTTCTGATTTTGTACCCAAGTGTTTATGAAAGTTTACACCAGAAACTACAGTATTATGGCTTAGTGGTTATGACTCTGGATTTACACAATTATTGTTTAAATTATTATTTGAATTCAAATTATGTAAAGTAATAAACTGCCACTATCAGGCCCTTAAGCAAAGTCCCCAATCCTAAAATGCTTGCATGATTTCTAAGGCACTCTGGATATAAGCATCTATTAAATGCACTCATGTAAATGTTTCTTGTCGAGACACACAGGATGTACCGCTTTGCACATATAAATAAGCATTTCCTGCCAGGACAGGATTGACAGAAACACTCAAACTTCGCAGCTCTTATAACTAAAATAAATTAACAATTGAGAACAACTTGAGTAACCTAAGGCATACAGCGATACTCAGGTGGCGTAACGGCAATGCGCTACCACACCACCACAGTGACAACTGTCAATGTCCATTCACTTTAATGGCGGAGGGCTTAACAATTACAATAAATTAAAAGTGGACATACAAATGTGTGCTTGTGTAACTAGCTTATGGAACATGTGCTTACTTGCTCATTGGCTCATGTTTGAACTAGGGACTGTTCTGGCTTGGTTGATGTGTTTAGAGACTTTGCAACTTTCATGTCTGTGTGTATGACCTACTGCTTATAAGGAACAAGCTGTAAATGGTGTTTCTCCGGTTTTCGCCTGCCTTATTGTAAGTGGTAATCCTTGGCTTGTTCTTCCTGTATACTACCTGTATATAGCCTCTAACATTCGCTTGTGTATAAATGCATTATTGGCTCCCGTCAGCCAAAATTCTCAGCCGTTTCAATCACTCATTACGTTTTTTTTTGCAGTATTTCTTATGATTTACTTTTCATTTGTAACCAGTTTTCTATTAAAAGTACTCTTTACATGTACATTACAGTAGCATAAAACAGAATATATGGCTATGGTAATGACCATCCAATGCTCGTTTCTGTCTGTTCTAGAGAACATAATGCATAACTGTAGCTTGTTTATTGATTTATTGATTAATGTTTTATTATATGTTTTATTTTAACCCATTGACTGTGAGAGTTACCTTTCACTAGTTTACGCTTTTCTGATTGCAGAGACAAGCAACATGTGGTACACCAACCAAAATGGCTTGGGTCGAGAGGTTTAAAACATAAACCACTACGATGCTTGTACACAGCAATTACAGTACACTATGCAGTGTGACATTATACAAACAAATCTTTAAAATCTTTAAACAAAAAAGTTTTTAATGTGACTGTAAGCATTTCGAACAATTCGTGCTTGGCCACAGTGCCTTAAGCATTATGAATACTGGATTTATATATCCAATGCTTCACTAATCTAATATAACAATCTAGCATGTAACAATCAAAATAACTCAGGAGTTTAAAAATTCTGATATGACTGCAAGGGCGTAATACGCATTGAGCTTACACAAAACAGAATACTTTAGAAAGAAGGTCAAAAGCAATGGCAAACAATGGCAAGGCAGGTGCACCCAGCTATAATCTGTCTCAAGGTGTCTCATTTGCATTCACAACAGTGATTTCCAAATTAACTGCAAGACAATGGGCAACTGAAAGACAAAGTCATTTAATCTAGTAATGTCAATGTGTATATTAGTATACATTATACTAATGTCCATCACCACATATTAGAAATTAATATTCTAAATATTCACAAAGCAATTTTTAATTTTGTGCAGGCGCCACGGGCCCGTGAGCGTTTCGTGCAGTTGCTGCATTAGCCTCAGCGATCTCTGGTTCGATCTCAGTCTCAGACTCTGCCAGTGTGGAGTTTGCATGTCCTCCTCATGTATATGTGTGTTTACTCCAGGTTTCTTCCATATTCCAACATACATTAGGTTGACTGGTTACCTTACATTACCACCAGTGTGAGTGACTAGTATCAAAATAACCTTGCGCATGTCCACTCAGGCTGATGCTGAGGCGATGTTATATAAATAAATAAATAAATAAATAAATAAATAAATAAAACAAGGAGTAACAGTAATCACAGTGTGAACACTGAATGAACATGACACTGATGTGGTAGTGGTGTGTTAGTGTGTGTTTTGCTGGTATGAGTGAATCAGACATAGCAGTGCTGCTGGAGTTTTAAGCACTGCAGTGTCACTGCTGGACTGAAAACAGAGCACCAACCAAAAATGACCAGCCACCAGCATCCTGTAGGCAGCATCCTGTGAACTCTGATAAACAATTGTTAAATGACGGACACAAGCTGTTTAGCATCAGATGAGCTACTGTTTTACAGTAGTATATCTACAAGGTGGAGCAATATGGTAGATGTGCCTAATAGAGTACACAGTGAGTGAACACTGTTTAAAAACTCCAGCAGCGCTGCTGTCTTTGATCCAATCGTACCAGCACAACAACACTAGCACAACACAATGACTACACTGACTACAGTGTCAGTGCAGTGCTGAGAATGATCTACCACCCAAAACTGTACTTGATCTGTGGTGGTCCTATGGGGGTCCTGTAAATTAGAAAATGAAGTATAGAGGACTAACAAAGTATGTAGCAAACCAGACTGTGGTCTGTAATTGTAGAACTACAAAGTGCATCTATATGGTAAGTGGAATTTATAATATGGACATATAGTGTAGAAAAAAGGAAGTGTAAAGTGACCAGTGAGTGTACATATGAATGGTCCATTGCAAATTAATATTTTGTACATTATTTTGTATTAACAGGTTACTTACTGGTAAAGATAAGAAAGTTTTTCTTTTAAAATGTTGTTTCTTATATGCACATTATTTCTTATGTATATCTTACAGAAACTAGCAGAAAAATGGTTGAAATACTGAACAAACAGATACGACAGTTTGTTCCAGGTAAACTCTTCCTTGATGCTTCGAATTGAATTCTAGACATGTATCGACAGCTTTGAGGCTGAGTTTTTGACAGAATTCCTGTGCTTATTTGTATGACCTAAAATAAATAAAAAACAATATTTTTGCTGTATGTTTTCTTTAGGAGCAGCAATAATTGAAACTGAAAGTTTAAATTCATAAAGTAAAATAAAAAAGCTGGTAGCATAATACAGAAGCTTGTGTGGAAGCATAGAAATATATCAGAATTCAGTCATTTTGGTTATTAAAAGAAAATGGTGTTTTTATACAAATAAAGTTGTTATTGTTATTGTGAATAAGCATGACTGCTGAATGCTATGAATGCCATTGGCTTGTGATTATTTTATACTGTATGAATCGGGATCTAGAAAGCGGTGCAGTGCTGTCCCCTCACAGCTCCAAAAAATCATTTAATCCAGCTCACTACATGCTGTTTGCATGCTCTTTCTGTCTCCAGATTTGTGCCCTGCTTTTCCAACTGCACTGGACTAATCCAGACAGACATTTTCATTGCCATCAATATGTTTTAGCAGAATAGCATGCTAACATAATTTTTCATAAAATGTTTTTCTGTGTCCATTGTTTAGTTTCAGTGGACCTAATGATACTTGGATAGAACCATTATTTGCTGTCACTTATCTAGACTCCAATGCACCCCCTGTTGTCAGTTAAGGCCTCTTATCAGTTGATAACCTTTGTCTGTGATATATTTTTCTGATGTTTCAGCTAGAGTAATAACAGTGAATCTAATTAAGCTAGAAAATGTATTATACATTACCATATACTATTACATTTTACAACAAGCTTTTAAAACAACATTTAAATAAAGTGAATATTTTGATACATACATTTGTGATGCTCATCCAAAGTCTAGTTTATTATTCATAAACTGCAATTTGTGTACGAATTTATGCCTTCCTTTGTCAAGTGTCTGAAATGACAATTTTGATCATTTTAAAATATATCAAATAAATTACATTAAACATGCTAAATAAAAAAAGAAAACCTTTAATAATGCCGCACACACATTCATATATTTAAACGTGTACGTATACCTCCAAGTCTTATTATGAAGATGACCAAAGAGAAAGCAGCTGACCAAGGACTCTTACTTGGTGCCCTGCAGTGCATGGAGTCCTCCATATGTGCTAGTCATTAGCAGAAAAGCTGGCCTCAATCTTTCAGCGAGCCTCAGAGGAGCTGTGGGAGCGTCCATGACAAACTGCAGGAGGCTGCACAACTGTAATCCCAATGGAAAGACCACGCTAACCTTTCTTAGGTGACACTGCTGCACTGTGTCATCAGCAACCTATTAATGAGCTGACATATGAATTATTATATAATGATTAATTCATCTGAGGAATGAACAGGGGATTCAGAACTTTCTGACCGAGTTTAAAGAACTCAGCAGCAACTACTCAGGAATCATGGATTGCAAAATGTTACATTCATTATTACATGTGGAGGAAAAATTCTAATTTTAGATGCATCGCGATTCGGACGTTTAGCGATTTTGAATCGATTAACAAATGTCAGTAATCAATAATCGTGCACACTTGCATCTGAACATGTAGACCAGCTATGCACTTTTCACTTTCTTTGCGTTGTTTTATGCAGGGAGCTATGTATAAATGTATAAATGTTCTACGTTAGGACATTGTCAGAACAGGACTTTTATTTCACAAAGCGATTGAGTTACGCAACGTTAACTAAACTGAGGTAAGTTAAGTTAACACTATATTAACCAGTTAGCAGTCTGACTCTAAACCTCATTATTAAAAGGCATAAACGTTAAAACTAGCTGATTTGAGAAAACATAAACACACAGCTTCCCTGTGTTTATCACCGACCATTTTCCAATCGGGGTAAAAAAATGGCGTTCTTTCGCTGGCATAGAGGGCTCTGTAGAATGAGCTGGTGGGCAAGGCTTAACTCCAGCAGCCAATGATTGCCTAGATCCCGCCGACAAAAAAAACTCTGTATAGAAAAAAACGAATCGAGATGCGTCGATAATCGTTGCCCTCTGAATCGTAATTGAATCGAAAGGTGCCTAGAGATTCCCACCCCTATTAAATACACATATTTCATAGTATCAATCTTACTTTAAATGTAGCTGATCAGACATTTGGTGTTGGAAATTTAAATGTACACTGCGGCTAATCTGATCATGTTTAAAGTTCTGAAAGTACTGATACTTCAGGAAAATTATCTTCTTTGGAAAACCCTCTTTAGGGGGCAGCCAGAGATTTCAACTTGAGTGAAAAGGTTATACTGGGCCCATAAAAAAAGGGAAAATTTTCAGCACCCCTAACAACTACACATATGGTGCCCCTGATTCTGAACATCACCATTAACTACATTTATCATTTTCATTATATTAATTATAAACATATATTCAAGTGGTGTTATCCTGATGTACAGTGGTGATAAAAAGTGTGTGAATTCTTTAAGCATTCTATAATTCTGCATCAGTATGAAGTCGTGATTTGCTTTAAAATAATTTGCTTACATGGGTTCTGATTATCTACTTTTAGATAATCAGAACCCATTTAAGCAAATTATTTAAAAATGTTGCTTACCATTTCATTTATTTTGGAACATTATCCATTGTTACATATATGTGGATGACAATATGATGTCACTCTAGAATTAGCAATTAATTTGAAGACAAATCTAGAGTCAGGTGCTTTCAGGGAATGGAATGAAAATGGGTGTGAATGAATGCCCTGTTGTATTTAAAGAACAAAGATTTAACAATGTCTGATCCTATAATAAGACATTTGTGGAAGTGTAACATGGCAAGAACAAAGAGAATTTCTGAAAACCCCAGAAAAAAGTGGAAAAGGTTACAAAATCATCTCTAGAGAGTTTGGGCTCCACCTGTCCACACACAGACTGTGTGCAAATGGAAAACATTCAAAATTCCCCAACAAACCAATAAAGCTCACTAAGAGCAAGGCATGAAGTAGCGTAGTCTCTCCCACGTTGGCTAATGTTAACATTTGTGAGTCCACCATCAGGAGAACAATAAACAACAGTGGTGTCCATGGAAGAGTTGCAAAGGGTGCTATATGAATTTATAAAAGAACACAGCCGTTTGCTTTTCATTACAAAACAGGACATGTGGCAGCCTGACATCTGTGGTGATCAAACAGCTGTGTACATTTTATTCCTACAGAGCTTTTCATTAAACCACAAACTCTCCCTTTGGCCATGGAATAAGATGTGCTTTGGGATTGTGCCATGCTGGACCAAGCCAGCCTAAAACAAGATGGACAGTGCTGAAGATATGTAAAACATATTCATGTCCATTTACTTTAATTCCCGACTTACAGTAGATAAGGCAAACCTGAAACACTTTGTTGATCTTTGGTGTAACAGAACAACATGAAAGTCTGCATGTGGATTCTGCACTGCCTACGATAGGGCAGATGCAAATTTGGAGAAACTCAAAGATACATTTTCACGGTTCATTTCCATTCGTTTATGCAGTACAAGGTGGATGTGGTGCACAAAGTTGCCTCTGAATGACTGAGGGAAACTAGAAATTATTACAACTAAACCATGCTTCCCATGTTGGTTATCTTTCACCGATAGCCTGCTTTCCAAAATGGTAATAAATCCAGTCATGTTGGCAGCTTCTGTGAGTTTGCTTGCATTTACAATCTTAGTAAAACCACTGTAGAGGAAAATTGAAGTTGGATTAGGGAAAAAATGAATGAATAGATAGATAAATAAATAAGTGGTCTCCCTGTGCTGTCTTTAAAACGGATGCCTGAAATTTACAGTTTTCCATTAACTGATGCCTAACAGCTTTCCCCCCCGCTTGCATCCTGGCCTTGGCGGATAGCTCCCTGTCTGTGGCTACTCTCTGTGGGCTGCAGCAGTTTATTTCCGCCACCTTTCCCAACTTAAATGTGGCAGTCCCTTTTTAGTCTGCACCTTTTAACCTTATCGCTCTGAAATGCAACCACATCAGCGTAAACACTGTTATTGCTTTATACTATGCTTTACCATTAATGGAGACGCTGACGACGTATCAAACGAATCATTTGCCGATGCGATTGCTGACACTTTATGCATATACTGTACTTTAAAAGCAATAAGGGAATCAAGTCAATGGGTGATAACAATAATTACCTCTTCAGTGCTCTGAATATAAATCAACTGATATTCTCTGCTCAATAAATGATAGTCACAGACCATCCTGTCCCTCCTTTCAACCGTAACATTAAGTCCCACTTTCTGTTTGATAATACAGTGTACAGCTGGCAAGATGGGTCTCAGAAAGCAAAAGTCTTTTCTCTCCCATCCTTATTTAATTTGTTTTTGTGCACGTTGCGATAGGGATTATTATTTCTCAGCCGGTGAGATCACATTGCTCTTGGTCGCTCATGGTTGTAGACCCCTGAAGAATTCTATTAACCCTGGTTATGTCAGCCTTAATAACATGCCACACTGCTAAACAGGACTGGATTGATTCTGGGTGGAAGGGGGTGGGGTGGCTTTGTATAATAAATCCAAGCATAATTCACTTTTAAATAAAAAAAGAAAAAAAACGGCTGAAAAAGGGAGATGAGAAAGAGGGATAAAGACTTTATCTCTGCGTCCAACTGCAGAGCTTGAGAAAATAAATAAGGATGACCGAATGTTGAGAGGAATTACTTTGTAAGAATGCAGGAATTGTGAAAGAAAGATTGATACCCTTTCTTCTTTGTAGTTCTGCTAACAGGATTCCCATATTCACCATTCATTAAGTGAACACATACCAGGCAGCAGGTAGACAGGAAACTCTCATGATTGCTCGAAAGTAAATCAATTCAGTCACCTTGAACTTTGATGATGAAGAAGAAAGGAAGAAACAACCAATGGGCCTATATCCTTTCCAAACACTGATGAGAATAAAAAAGGCTCAGGCAATTATAGATTGAAAAATGTGCTACACAACCATGCCGAGGGGACTTAACTTTTAATCCATCGCTTTTATCAAAAACTAAACTTGCCCTTATCTGTTAGAAGGCATTAGTGCAGCACTACACTTTACATTCTATCAAAGCTACACACGCCATCCTCTATGGTTTTTTTTTTTTGAGCTGTTGTTTTAAAGTACAAAGGCAAGTGTGTGTCTTGTCATGAATAGAGATCCACTTTAGGCGGGTGCAGCCAATGAGGCTTGCTGGAGGAAGGTAATCTGAGAATAGCCTCATCCCACTGCCAGCGTATCCATCTCATCTTCCTAAAGTCTGCTCGTCTGTGTCATGCCTAATGGAGACTCTCATCCCTTCTGCCTAAATTAAATGAGATGTGCCAAAGCTCATACTGCAACTCTGGTCCATGGACCAGAAGAGAACTGCAGGTTGCACTGGCGTAACCACCTTTATGTCCACAGGCGCTCCTTCGTAGGTGCATGTATGCCTCTTTATATACATCATAATCCTATAATCAATAAAGTAATCAGTGCTAGGACTTTGGTCTCATCTGTGCCAAAAAGCTAGCTAATGCATATTAGAAGATCCTTTTTTTCATATTTATTCACAATTTGTCTGGTCAGGGTCATGGGGAACACAGGGTGCAGGCGCAATTGTGCCCTGGACGTGAAGCCAGACTATCGCAAAGATTTGCAGGGGATTCTGTTCCAGCAAAGAGGATGACCATACAACAAACAACATGCTTTCTCCCGACTCTCGAGAGCTGGAAGGCACTGTCGGGATTCCAACCCAGATCCCTGAGGTAGTGGGCTAGCACCAAGAACTTTACAATTAGTAAATATAATGATAAACTAAACAGCATCTTCTATCATCTTCTATCATTCTATTATCATCTGTTCTGCTATCATTATCACTCTATTTCCCAAAATTAAAAAAAGAAGAACATTTTTTTAACACCAAACAGTCCTGTCTGAAAGTCTACTACAACTACTCAATAAACTTCATATTAAACTCATCAGTTAAACTATTCTTTATGTCAAAAATAAGCCTTAGATTTACCAGTGTGTGACCATTATCATTTAATGTGGAGAGAATAAATGGATATAAAGTACTATTCAAGTTTTGAGCCACCATTAGGTCTGCTGTTTTGGCAGCGCAATAATGACCATATGTAACAGCTTGATTTGACCAATATAGTTCATACTTAAATTCATCACTTCATAACACTCTGATCATGATATTGGTTCCTTTTCACAATGTTCCCCTTCCAAAAAAGTTGTTTCTTGAATAGTACTCTTCCAACAATACCATTCCAGATTAAGCTTTTAAAGACTGGATAAGAATCAACTTTTATCCCAATAAATCTGCCAGATACTGCAAATGTGAAAGGGAAGGTCACACTAAATACTTGCCACTGTAGCCTACTATTATGCAGTACTTTAAAAATATGTGGTACATAGTCATTATCCATTAGCTACATCAATGTAAAGATCTAATTCAATGGTGGCCTAATTATAATTAGCATATTTAATCAGCCCAATAATGAAGCATATAGGTGCCATATATGTCTACACTGTTTATGGTCTACAGTAATCTTTTTATATACATCAAGCGTAGTAGTGTAGGAGAAGTACACATTTTTAATACTGCAAAAACTAGGTTTGGTTCTACCCATATACGTCTGTTATAAAAATCCATATCAAACATTTTATAGCACTGAAAATTTTATTGTGTGCCTATACCGCTTTAAATATCTGACATGTTCATAGATCTGGCAGTACATCTGTCTCAGTGAACCCAAGTTCGGTCAGCCCTAATAACTGGTCTACCTCAGCGTGCTCACAGCTAAGAAAGCTAAGACTGTAATTAAAAGTTTGCAAACAAATGAACCCATGTCTGTATGTTACAATAGTCTGAAAGGCCTGGTAGTGCTCGCTAGACTGGACACTCAGTCTTCTTTCAGCGAGGGGAAAATGAGCAGGATCTGTGGTGGTCTACAAGCTAAAGCTCCGGGCTCTCTGGCCCAGCACACTAATTGGATCCCAACAAGTGAATTCCTTCAAACCGAAGGAGAAATGTGAGAGGTTTATTGGCTCGTAAAGACGGCTTTTCAATTAAGCGAACAGCATATGTAAAGGCGTGGGAGAATACCAGCACTGAGGGTAATCAAGGCTCTTAGACGTTAGCTTTAATGCTGAGTTTCGAAGAACATTTTTGAGCTAATGCATGAGAAAATGTTATTTGAGGCATCGGTTGTGTAAAAACAACAAAACCATTGATTTTTCCCTTGTTTATTAATAACTATGCTCATCAATTTCAATAACAACATTATCGTTTTTGTATCAGTTATATAGTTGTTTATTTACCTTATATGATGCAAGTATGTTTGTATAATCAACAATATAGGTTTACACTTGTGAAATATCACGTACTATACACAATCCATATTAACCCAGTACACTCTTTGGTGAGGTAAGGTACTTACCGGAGATAGTCCCGTCGACAGAGGATAAGGTTTGCCTTGGTGTAGAGCGTGGATCCCACCTCGCCCAGGCGGCAGTCGCAGCACGCACACTTTAGGCAGTCCTCGTGCCAGTACTTGTCCAGGGCCTTCAGCAGGTAGCGGTCCTTGATCTTCCGGTTGCAGCCGGCACAGCCCTTTGGCTTGGTGTCCGGCTGGACGGAAAGCATTTGTATACCTGCCAGGGAGAATGAGACGAGGCCAAAAAGTATAAGGACACAACCGTCAACAATATCAGTGGATCACACAGGACAATGTGTCAACTGTAAAATCGACAGTGTGCAAAGACTTTGCTACAAAAGTGCCAACGCGGCCATAAAGTCTTTGATCTATAGGCTAAAATTGTATATGCAAACACACTGCTACTAATCTAACAAAAACAGCTACCCACAGCTGCTCGGGTCTGCTCACCCCGGCTCTTTTTTCCTTCTCTCTTATTCCTTTTACCCGCTCTTCATGGGAGGGGCCAGGAAAGGCTTTGCCCCATTGTGTAGCCCCCATTTAGACTGTGAAAGGGCTTTGTTGGGTATAGGGGGCTAACAATACGGGCTCATGCAGACGGCCCGTAATTAGTATTCTCCCTCCATACAGAGGGGAGTGAGCTCTACCCCACGCCTGCAGTCCTGTTCCCTTTTGTGTTCCCTAATAGTTTTTGTCCACCATTAGAAGTGTGCCTGATTCCTGCCTGTTGTGCTGACACCGGGATGGTCCGCCTTACTCACCTGGCTCACAGAGCATACGTTGAAAGAGACAGAATGTATGTACAAGCTACGTGTTAGTTACGAGGAGACTGAAGTTATTTGGCGTTCCTCCTAAAGCATAGGTCAGTAGAAAGCACAATTTGATTTTAGTTCCGATTTTGCCAAGTAAGCACCAAGTGACTATAGACATCAGCACAGCCTATAATTGGCCAATAAATATGACGTTATTGGCCTATATTCAGGAACCTGGTCTAATGATAAAACGCACAGTCAAACAGGTGTGATTTCCCTCTTGTAAGAAAAGGTCTGTCTGTCAGCCTAGCACTAAATACCGCGTACATGTAAGGCATACGAATAGTTACACGTTAGTACGACTTCTGTACACCATCAAATGTTTTCTTAGTCTTTAGACATAAAAAACTCACCCAGGCTAAAATCTCATGCCATCTTTGTCAAAACCTCTGCTATGTAAGTAGTCATTGTACGACTTAAAAGCAAATGCGCATGCAAACACGAAGGAAGTCGCAACTCCAACAAGCCTAACAGTCCGAAGTGTTTGATCACTTAGTATTGTATTTCTTACACAATACTCATACAGCAGTGTGACACCTGAGAAATACAGACTCTTTGGACTTTTAAGAACTTAATCCTTTTAAAGACAGCTGAGCCTCTCTTTTTTTCCTTGCCACTGTCGCTACTAGCTGTTTGGTTGGGGTCTGGACTCCAAAAGAACATCTTTGTCATTTATGAAAAAAATATATATATATATCTCACTACATGAGCAGACTTTTCGTGGTAATGAATGCACCCTTTTAAAACTTTTTTTTAATCTGAAGAGTGCAAAGTGCGCTCATTCACACCTCATAATCAGACCCAGGAAAGTTTAGTCTCGACGCCTGGACACGAGAGCGATCCAACCGAACCGCGCGGATTGCTGGTTTGCGCAATTTAGTTTAAGATTATCGTCACAAATTTCCCAGACAAAACTGAACAGGGTTTCTGTGCTTTCAATTGAAATACGGTGGACATTTTCGCACGAGTCAGATAGATATGCGGAATAACGCACCTCCATAGTACAGCTTAACATGCAGGGGTGAGAAATAGCAATTTGATTTGGCCGTCTCGGAGATGCTGACATTTCAACCGCTTATCAGTTTAATTACTGTTGCCATGGCAGCCGAGCGCTCGGAAAAGGCCAGTTAGATTGGCTTCTGGAAGCCCAATTTTTCCTCAGAGCACCGAGCTTAACTGACTGGAAATCGCCTCACCCCCGCAACGACGCTAACATCCAGCTCTAACGCCCCAGTCGCGGCACAAACGTATTCGGCGTATACTCGTTGCTTCGAAACTAGTACAGAACACTCACACACACACACACACACACACACAATGTAACCAGCGTAAAAACCCACACGACACACTCTAGCGATTCAAAACAACGCAACCGAGCGTCGCCCCCTTACCGAAACTTTTCTCCCTTTTCTGCATTTGTCGACCCGCTCCGGCGCCTGAACACACCACCATGCGACGAGGGACTCTTCCTTGTCCGCCAAGTGAGCAGCTGTACTGGGGCGGCTCGCTTTTGTTAGACCTACAGCGAACAATCCGGCTTCGCCCCGCCAGATAAAAAAGCAGGTGGCAAAACAAGAAACAAACCGAGCTACCAAAAAGGTGTTGGAGCTCCCGCCGCTTATAGCCCGATCTTCAATAGGTACGATGGGATGATATTACATCTGGTGCCAGTAGCAGCAGCAGCAGAGGCAGCACACAGTTGCCGCGGCGGAGGCGAGAACATAATGACAGTGGACGACAAAGGCGCACTCTTCACCCCCCGCGCTGCGCTCCGTCATCCCCTAATCGGTCCGGGGGTGGGCGCACACTTATTCCACCACTCCACATCCAGCCAGGCAGGCTTAAATGCTTTGTTTTTGTGCCGGCTTGTCGTTTACAGCTTTTGTTTTAAGGGTGTTTGAAGATTTTAACAGCCAGTTCAAAGCAAAAAAAAAAGACAACCCCAAACGTCCTACGTGTAACAATACGTTTGCAGTTAAGGTAAACGAATGGAAATAGATACAATAGCGGTCCTGATATCTGATGTGAATTTTACTTTATGAGCACGTTCTTGTAATTGTGTCATAGTGCGCATTTTGTACCGTTTCTTCCATAGGACACGAGCTGTAACGTTTAAACCGTTTAGCGGAATTAATATTAAGCAAATCTCAAAGGCGTGTTAGGTTACTATATTGACCAATGTGATTATCTGTGCTGACTAAAAGCGAACATTGTTGGCTTTACACTACAGCTCCTTCATTTCTGACCAAGTTATTCGGGAATTGTAGTTGGAGCATGCCTTGGAACAACATTTCTAACACTGCTCTTTCCAGCACCTAATTCAGACTTAATGCTGTTTCCATTGTAATGTGAATCATTTGATGTACAGACCACAAAACACTGCAAAAATCCCGTTCCACAGATACTACCCCAATGGACAGACGCACAAGGATTCATTTCACTCACACGCCTCGTTTCCTGGGTTATAGGACTATATAATTGTGTACATATCATACATTTAACTTCATTAGGGAAAACTGCATCCCTGTTATGCACTGCATAACATCAGTATATTCACAGCCATCTCAGCACTCACCTTGAGTTAGTCAGCAGCTTGAACTTTAGTTCTCTAGCTCAGATTCCCACTCGATATTCCTCGGAACATAAGCAAAGTTCAGTAAACCGACATGTGACCGCAGATCGCTATGATCTTCAGCTAAAAACTAACGAGGTCCGCGTGGATCGCGCCGAAAGCTACAGGTGTTTGCGCTTGAGTGCTCACGGTTTGAGCATAGCGTAAAGCTTAGGACAACTTCCCCAGGAGCGAGTGAGAACGGAAGGATAGCGAAGCCTGGCTTTATGATCTCGCAAAGCCAATCGCTCACCGGTAAGACAGTGCACGACGATGAAGAAAAAAAAAAAGCTCGTTAGCTTAATAACAGACAGGAGGAATGACGACGCGCGCTCCCTGGAGAAACTTTGCGCTCTCTTCACTGACGCGCGCACACGAGAGCTCTGACTTGGGAGTCCACTTTGCTGTGTGCTTGCAATTTATATGCTGGAGCGTGACCCTTGTAAACTACACGACTAATACCCTTGGATATGTCAAAGAAGGCTGGCATATAAGACTAAGAGGCAGTTCTCGGGTCCAGTTAAATGCATTTGCATTTGTGTGATATTCCTGATATGGACTGGTTCAGTAAGGCTTTTTGATTCATATACAATATGTGAAAGTATGTGAAGTTTTAGCAAATATATAATGACTCTATAGCCTATACATATTTCTCATTGTCTTTACAAAGATACATGCAAAAATTACAGAATACAAAGTTTAAAAAAACACATTTTTTTGGAAAGAAAAGTATTCAGTGTGAATAAAAATGGTTTCTTGGCAGCTACTCTTAGAGGAAGACCATTCCTGATCACTAAAGGGTTAGATTAGACATTCTGTAGAAGCTGCCAGATTCTCTCATTGCCAGAGTGTAACTGGATAAAACAACAAATCTAATGGTGGCATGGTGGGCTAAGACTTTTGCACAGTATTTAAAAAATATATTTAAAACAAGGAATTTGCAGCATAAAGGTACTCTCAACCAGTGAACATGCACACTGCTATTTCACATTATGCTTTCTGACTGCTGCAAAATGGCAAAACTTTAACACAAAGAGCACACTAGCTATTAAACAGAGATGATTGATTAAGTTCAATAGTGGAAATTAGTAAATAAGTAGAAAGAAGGAAGTGGAAATAGCAGAAGTTCACCAATAACCATTTCTTGATCTTAAAACCAGTCTAAATCTAGTCAGAGAGGCCACACGGTGTTTGGGTAGACACCCATTTTACTTAAGCATTAAGCACATCAAACTCAAACCTCTATTTCAACGTACTAGTTACAGGAAGGGATTATATCTGATTTTAGATTTAGACTGCTTTATCTATGTCTGTTTGATTCACTAAACTGTTCTGGCGGACTGAAGCTATTTGTTTGCCATTGGTTACACCTGCACACACTAATTAGCGCCTATTGATGCCCATGTTGCCAAGGAGAATGCCCTCCCCTAATAGAACACACACACACACACACACACACACACACACACACACACACACAAAGAGCACAGCACACAGTAAACACATGTTTTGGGGACTTTCGATTGGCATAATATATTGCTGTTGCTATTGTTGGGACCAGTCTAGGCTTAGGCTTGAACACACACTTTCTACTGACATAGATGACAGTGTACATTGTATAATTGTAAGGACATTTGGTTGGCTCACAAGTATAGCAAGACAAACACATACACACACACACACACAGTTGTTTCGCTAATTTTGTAAGGACTTTCCATTGGCATAACGATTACTGAAGTTTTTTTAATGCTACACCTACACATATACCTAATCCTAACATCTACCCCAGCAAACTAAATCTTTTGGTCCATTTGGATTTTCAAATAAAAGTAAAGAAGGCAAAACAGTTACCAAAATTACCAGGTTTTCCTATCACTGTGAGGAAACGTCCTCAAATATATAGGAAGACAAGGTACACACACAGACACACACACACACACAATTAGCTTTTTGCTCATGCTCGGCCAAAACTTTTCTCCACTCAATCTTGTTGCGAAATTTGCCAACTCGCCAAAAGGCAGAATTAAGAAAAGAAGTGGGAGAGATGGTGTCAGACTTGGTGTATTCGATTGTTAACATTCTTGCCAATCACCAAGCCTAAAAAGCTGCGGTAATGAGATGGGTCATAAAAATGCTCCTCACCACCATTATGAGTGATGAGATGCATTAAAGCTGACAGGGTATATGACCTGCCAGTAATTAGGTTTTTGTCATGGATTGAATTATTTCAGGGCAGAGCTATCTGCGTAATCATGCCATTTGTGTAAAGGAGAGAGAGAAAAAGAGAGAGAGGAATGGGGGGAGCATACCTGCCCCCCTCACTTAATATAGCATGTTATAGCATTACTCATCAAAGATATCTCAATTATAGGGAATGATAAGGTACAGAGTGCCACCATCAGATCATACTGAGGAAGAGGAGCGTCCCTAAGCACTAGGTTTGTCTAATATATCGACTGTCAACTCTTATTACGATATGAGCCCTGGCAACCTTCTGGATGTTGCTACAGGTGCAGCAGTGCTCGTACTACCAGATTGAGGAACAGTTTGTTCCACAGGGCAATAACCCTTCTTAAACAGGCATCTGAAACTTTATTCTTGCATTTAACAGCAACCTCCATTGACAGCAGATTCTTCCCACAACCGCATAATCGACCCACTATAACTTAGTTCACATTATATGTTATTCATAGTATGTATTTTATGCAAGGCTTGTATATTTTCATCTCTGGATTAACACTACAATGTTCATTTCTGTTCATATTTTATCTATTCAATGTTTCTTATTATTTATTTATTACCTCCAGGAGCACACTGAATCGTGCCATACTTTTACAACGACAGTAAATGTATTTGTATTCAAAATCCATATATACCCAGGCTCTCCTGTCACTCATTTTCAATTACGACCAAGTCACGTTAAAACAGGGAAATACAGCAAGCAATGTGACAGAAACAAATCATCCATAAAAGCAACTATGAATATTTTCATTATAGAAAATATTTTATAGTCATCCTTGTCTAACAAAGTGCCATCCAACTTACATTACGTTCTGAAAAAAAAAAAATAAGCCTGGCAATCCAGCCTTTGGAACATACACGCGAATAAGGAGATGAAACAAAACAAGCTGTCAAAATCATTGTCCACACAGCAATTTACTGTATTTAGTAGGACTGGAATTTTCTCTTACAATTGTTCTTTTGATTAGTAGTACAGAAACTTGACCACTTTGTTATTAATTATGTTTAACAGTTTGTAAAGGAAAATGTTTACATACATATACAAATTTACAAAAAATAGGGAATATTTAATTATGGGATATATTATTTGAAAATCTCTCTCTCTCACCCCCCATCTCTCTCTCTCTCTCTCTCTCTCTCTCTCTTTCTATCTCTCTCTCTCTGTCTCTCTCTC
>JAVSBV010000059.1:2921381-2946854 GCA_033117975.1 Parotocinclus spilosoma
ATGTCCAACCGATGGAGGGAGTTCCTGCACTCAGGTGGGATCTGCCTCCGGTGTTGAAGACAATCAGAGCGACGCCGAGCCGGAAGAACATCTAGGTGTGTGGTGTTGGAACCAGCACCCGAACATCAGCTCTGAGAGAAAAGAGAAAATGTAGTTAGTGATGTGTTAGAAGCACATATGTTGAATAGATCCCCCTGAACGAGTTTCGTGGCGTTTTACAAGTCCCCGTTGCCATGCGTCATTTCGGAGGAGGTACTGTACGTGTGTAGGACAGTGTCCGGCTGTCGGTACCTGGCCCGCCATTAGTGTGCGTGTGTGTGTGTCTGTTCCTCCCTGTCTAGCCTGTCTGCTTGTAATCTGCCTCTTTAATGTTCCCAGCCAGTAATTGCACTGTATAGCCCCGAGATAGCAATCAAAGGACTCAAAGATGCTGCATGCCTCTCTCCCTCTCCTTCCCCACTACAATCACTTTATTTCTTCCGGTACTTACTTTTGTGTTTGGGGCAATGTAACAAAAGCATCTCGGGCATCTGTTTCTTAGCATCGGAGGGGTGGTGAACTAATGGTAAAATTGATATCGCTTTGAAGACCGGCCTGATCCTTCCCTCCTCTCCCCTCCCTCTCATTCTTCCTCACCGCCCCCCCCCTTAAATTTTCCTTCTCTTTCCTTATCTTTTCACAATTACTAGCCCCTCACTAAATGGTCCTTTTAGGTCTGTAGCCAGCTGTATTCGCTGTAATATATTGTCTTTTATGTCTTTGAACGACTTGCACCTTGGTCAAAAAGTCAGCCTCGGTCATTTTGGATTTTTTTTTTTTTTTTTTTTACCAAAAAGCCATGTTTTATATGCATTCTGCAAGACAAAAGCGGTGCCTGCGTACAGGTCTCGATTTGCATAACAAGAGCAGCTACGTTGTTCCCTCGACAAAACGGACGGAGGTGGGTTACATAATGTTACATAACGTTGGAAAGACCCTTTTTGGGTTTTATTTGTTCTTAATGGCAACCGGGACGTCGAATCTCTCTAGAGCATCTAGAATATAGCAGCAAAAATGAGAACCTTTTAAAAAAAAAAAGGAGATCAAACTGTGGAGCTGTGAGGCCAAATCCAAAATATAAACTTGTAATATACAGTCCCAGCACAGAAAAAGTCCCGCTCCAGTATTAAAACCTTCGATTCCAGCACAAAGACCTCAAAGACCATTTCTACCACCAATGAACTAGTACTTGTTGCGAAGTCATAAGTATTATTACCAACAGCATAAATAGCTCCAGCTTTAGTAGAAAAATTCCAGTTCTGGTCCCAAACCTTCAGGTCCAGTCCCCAACCCTTCCAGTTAAATTATCCAAACTCCCAGGTCTAGTTCTGCAAACAGCACCTCAAATACCTTTAATTCCCCAGATTTCCTGTTTTCAAATGGTCCTAGAAGATCTTACTGGTACTTTTTGAATGGGGTATAAACAATAATGTGCACTGTTAGTATATAGCATACAGGTAGTCCCTGTTTTACAAATTATTCATGCTTTTGGGGACTGGAACTGGAGGTTTGGGACCAGAACTGGAATTTTTTATTTTGATTTATATTATATTTATATTATATTATTTATAATTTATATATATTTTTTATTATTCACTGTAATATTGTTTTAGTTCCTTTTCTGTGAATTTTGCCTTGTATTTGTTTTTTTCTGTCCAACCTAGTGGAAACTAAATTGAACTTAGACCCTCAATCCACTTGGGCTAGTTCCTGTTTGAATATGGATTGGAAAACGTACTTTGATTGCCGCCTTGTCATAGTTTGGCCTGTAGATATTTAGCTGCAGCTGCTCTCTCTCTCTCTCTGTCTCTCTCTCTCTCGCTCTGTCTCTCTCTATTTCTCTCTTTCTCTCTCTCTCGCTCTTTCTCTCTCTCTCTCTTTCTCTCTCTCTCTCTCTCTCTTTCTCTCTCTTCTCTCTCTCTCTCTCTCTCTCTCTCTCTCTCTCTCTCTCTCTCTCTCTCTCTCTCTCTCTTTCTCTCTCTCAGCTTGAATGGCGCTTTTGTTCCATTCAAATACACACGCAAGAGGAAATCTCAGTTACTTTTCCAAAGACTGTACAAAACAGCAAACAGGAGTATTTCCATGGTCAAAGAGATATATTTAATGCTTCAGGTATCACATCACATCAATTGCTTTTTACTGAATTATTTTAAGCTACCGAGACGTATAGTTACTTGAAGGAAACCTTGAACAGAGCACATCGCTATAGGATACCTTACTCTATAAGAAGACCTCATAAAAACCATGCCGCATATATAAATATGCATATATTTCTAACAGCGTAACATAAAACGTAAAGCAATGCAGAAATGTAAAAGATCGCACACATTAGATTTCCAGAGGTTCGGGTGAAGAAGTGGTGCTGTACCGTACCGAGGGAAAGTTGCCTCGTGCCTATGCGAGAGTAACCGGGTCCTGTTGGGGTGCAGCCGTCGGCATCAAAACTCCTTCCCCCGATCTCAAATCCCGCCTTCTTCCTCTTCCATGTGACAAAAAGCTAGTTTCTTCCAGAAAAAGCAGGACCGATCGCTTTCTTGTCTCTTTCTTCCCTGCCTACCTTTGCTCCCTCCCTTCCTCTCCTATTTAAGCACCTCCAGCAGGTCCCCAGTTAACAGCGCGCTTCTGCTCATCCAAGGAGCTGACAAGCCCGGTTAGGAAGAGGCAGCGCATGTTGCTCTAATGGACCTCATTAAGCTCTACTTACAGATGTTCTCTTAACATAATTGATCTGCAGCGAGTTGAGAGGACGGCGGCCTATTCCCCAGCCCCCAATTATGGCCCGGTAATTAGATCCCCAACCTCCAGCTCTCCGCATTCACCCTTCTAACATTCCGAAATATCAAAGTATCTCTTTCTCTCAAAGCAAACCCTCCTGCCTTCCATCTCCCCCAATAGTACCACCTCACCTCTGTGTATCCTCCTCCTCCTTCTTCTCTGCCTCCCCTCCCAAAGACTCCATTCCTCTGACAGTATTGACAGTCAGATCTGCTAACCTTTGTAGTGAAGCCAAACTTAGTAGTGCACTCACTCCAATTGACAGAGCTTAAGTCTTCTTTTTTCCCTTGCCTCCCTCCATCTCTGCTTTTTCCTCCCTCTTATTCGCTCACTTCTGGGAAAGATTGAAGGATGATGTGCAAGACACACAGGGAAGGGATGAAAGCAGGGCGAGAAGAAGAAAGAAAGAGAGAGAGCGAGAGAGGACAAGTTTGTACTATTGATTAAAGGTAGTAATGATAACATCTGTCAGGGGAGGATCTTTTTTGTGATGCCATTTTATCTTCTAATGATTCCTCTGATGGCAAGTTTGAGCGTGGATGCCAAAGGAGAGGAGGGTAGTGAGAACAGGGCAAAGAGATGGTGGCACGTTTAAAATGCCAATCAGAGCCTCTCACATTACCCATCTAATTAGGGACAAGCTAAAACACAGAGTACATAAGGGAATTGAATGTTGCACTTCTTCAGTTAGTTATATCACTTGGTGGAACTATGGGTGCACTTGATGCCAGTCAACACTAGGCATGTTTTTCTTTTCCTGAAGCACAAGTTTTGTGTGGTTTTGCCTTTCAAATCTGACATACGGAATGTAAAAAACAATCTGATTGTAAGCAATCCGCATTCAAAAACTGTGTCTTAAACACGGTTTAGGAGAATGTACAATGCTGTGGCTCACGAACACCTACACAAGCTGACCTTAAAGAAGAACCGTCACATTTGATCGTCACATTTTGTAATACTGGAATATGCCATATAATGTCAGAGCTTTGAAAAAAAGTCTTTATTTACCCCTAAAGCTATTTCGAAGAAAATATTACACAACATCTTGTGTTACAAGCAGGAAGCGAGCTCAACTCCTACAAGCAACTTCAACTAAAAGATTTATCTGGTAGCGTGTTGCATGTAAAGTATGAAGTTTATCTTCTAAAATGAATAGTGTTTATATGACAAAGTTTAGTGCTACACACAGCTGTTATGGGGAGGGGGTTGGTACACATCAGAGAATACAGAAAAGTAAATGTACAGTAATTGCTAGCTTAGCTTGTTTCTGGTTAACAGTAGCAGTTGGGCTGCGTTATTGTTGCTAAATAAGATGCTGTTTGGTCTCTGACCTGACCAGAGGATACAGTCAGGACACAAACCCATGTAACCATGGTGATGCTGCTATGCCACCCAAGCACTTCCATGTACTAACTTTATCTTGAGATCTTCATTCATTTAAAAGTTTTTTTTTTCATTTCATAATGTACAGTGGGTACGGAAAGTATTCAGGCCCCTTTACATTTTTTACTCTTTGTTTCATTGCAGTCATTTTCTAAAATAGAATTATTTCTCATTAATGTACACTCAGCATCCCATCATGGAAAAAAAACAGACGTAGAATTTTTTGTAAATTTATAAATTTATTTAAAAAAATGTCAATTTCACGTTCATAAGTATTCAGACCTTTTGCTCAGTATTAAGTAGAAGCACACTTTTGAGCTGGTACAGCCATGAGTCTTCTTGGGAATTATGCAACAAGTTTTTCACACCTTGATTTGGGAATTCTCTGCCATTCTTCCAGTTTCGTCAGGTTGGATGGTGAACGTTGGTAAACAGCCATTGTCAGGTCTCTCCAGAGATGCTCAATTTGGTTTGGGTCAGGGTTCAGGCTGGGCCAGCCAAGAATGGTCACAGAGTTGTTCCAAAGTCACTCCTTTGTTATTTTAGCTGTTGGCTTAGGGTAATTGTTTTGTTGGAAGGTAAACCTTGGGCCCAGTCTGAAGTCCTGAGCACTCTGGAATAGGTTTTATTCCAGGATATGTCATTACTTGGCCACATTCATCTTTCCTTTGATTGTAACCAGTCATCCTGTCCCTGCAGCTGAAAAACACCCCTATAGCATGATGCTGCCACCACTATGTTTCACTGTTGAAATTATATAGGGCAGGTGATGAGCAGTGCCTGGTTTTCTCCACACATACCACTTAAAATTACAGCTGAAAAGTTCAGTCTTTGTCTTATTAAACCAAATAATGTTATTTCTTATAGTCTGTGAGTCTTTCATGTGTTTTTGATAAACTCTATGCAGGATTTCATATGTCTTGCACAGCGGAGAGGCTTCTGTCGGGCCACTCTGCCTTAAAGCCCTGACTGGTGGAGGGCTGCAGTGATAGTTGCTTTTGTCGAACTTTCTCCCGTCTCCTTACTGCATCTCTGGAGCTCAGCCACAGTGATCTTTAGGTTTTTCATTACCTCTCTCACTAAGGCTCTTCTCCCATGATTGCTCAGTTTGGCTAGACAGCCAAGGAAGAGTTCTGGTCATCCCAAACTCCTTCCATTTAAGGATTATGGAGGCTACTGTGCTCTTAGGAACCTTGAGTGTTGCAAATACATTTTTGTGACCATAGCCAGATCTTTGCCTTGCCATAATTCTGTCTCTGAGCTCATTGGGCAGTTCCTTCGACCTTATGAAAATTCACTGGGAGTTGTGAGGTCTTATATAGACAGGTGTGTGCCTTTCCCACACCTGAACATATGCTCTGCAACATGTCTCATTAATATTCCTTCCAGAGCATTAGCTCCATGCCCCCTCCAAGAGGGCACAACTCTCTCTTGATCCCCCAGTTATGATACTGGACTACAGACCAGAAGGTCTAGGGTTCAAGTCCCACCTCTGCAAAGCTGCCAACTGCTAAATGTTGGGTACTTTAGCAAGGCCATAAACCTACCTATAAGATTATATAAGTGTTGTAAGTCATAATTAACTCTGAATAAGAGTATCTGCTACAAAATATAAATGTAACTATATATTAAGTTTATTAGTGGTATACAATGTAGAGTGGATGTATAGAGCTCCTCAACAAAAAATCTAAACAACAATGCATGGAACATGATTCAATACTCTTCATTAACAGAAACTTGGGGAATTTATACATTTTCACAAGGGAATTTAAATAGCATGTTTGTAAGTAACTAAAAAAACACTCCACAACACAAAGTAGACTTGTAAATCTCTAACATATTGCCATAGTGTACACAAAACAATCTGGAAAACATAGCACTAAGAACTACTACAAAAAGTGTTTTATACTGACCATGTATTTCATAGGACCACAAAAAGTTAACAAACATACAAAGGCCCACAAAACAATTGTAAGATTAAAGTCCTCAAAGAGCATATACTGCAATGTGGGGGCAATCCTGGTCTGACCTAAACCAGCCTGAGGCAGGGCTAGAATCAAAGTAGCTCAGTTGGTACCATCTTGATGCAATTCCATCCTCTGGCTGTTTGAGACTTGAGTTATGTTTTGAGTTGCACCCAATTCTAGTTATCAGTGAGAGATATTGTATTACTGAACAGTGGATGGTTCCTTGAGCATGTTGACCGGGCTCATCTCTCTGACACTGGAATTATATGAGCGCCCTGGTGTAGTGCCGTGTTTTAGTTGGTTTACGCCCCTTTTAATTAGCTGAGACTCTGCTGTGTTTAAAGCTGCTAGAGCAGCTATATATATATATATATATATGCATGTAAAAGTATAGTTGGACTTAATCACAACATATCCAGGGTTTGTCTCTCATCCCAGACATGAAGGTACAAATGTAATTTTGCCCTAATGACCAGCAGAGACACTCCTTAAAGGAAGACTTAATAAATGCTTCAGGTGGGTGACCCTTAAGTAGGTGTTGAGCATTGTGTAGCTTTTAATGACACACTTCTATTTCAAATTGCCTCCCATCTGTCCTTGCTGCTCTCCAGATCGCACTGTCCTGCTGACCAATTTTAGCTTTTGTCAAAAAGGTGACTACAGAGACTCTTAGCTATTGCAGACAGGCCCTTTGATTTAAAGATTATCCAGAGCACATCAGATCTGGTCCCACTATTACGTTAATGCAATTCATACTTTGTATTATGTCAATAAGCTGATATTGTTTTAATCAACTGTATAAACTATAAACCGTACAAATGGTATTGGTGGGTCATCACTTAAGGGACTGAACCTCTATAATTTTAAATCACTTGCTCTGCCTGTGCTGGGTACAAAACCAATGCCCTTAACTGACTGTTTAGACAGAAATGTAAAAATAGTCCTGAACAAAAGCAAATAACCGCACAATCTAAGGAGAGTTGGAATTACTTCTTAAAACAGTGGTCTTTAAATATCTTTGGCCAAATAGGTAGCTGAAACAGAACACAAGAAAGGTAATCTTGTTAAAGTAGTCATATTTTTCAAAAAACATCCAGACACTTTTATTCTGATTCACATTAACTTAATTTAATTAGTAAGAGCAGTTTTGTACATATATTATTTAAAAGTAATCTGAAGAAGACTAATTGCACTGGTACAACAAAATTTGAAAACACAGCCTCTTCAAATGTATAAAATGATTATTTATATTATTTTTCAGATCATGATTATGATAATTATATTCTTATATTCTCACTGTAGGCAACTTAAAGAGTTTTCAGTGTCATGACCACACATCTACTAAATTACCCCAGCAATGTACCCAGAAGTATTTACCTGGACTGTATAGATGAATGATAGCTTAATTTAATATTATCTATTTTCAGTTCAGTTAATTGTATAATGGTTTACAAAAGTTTTTGGCAAAGTTCTTCAAACTTCTCAAGAATTATACAATAGCTTATACAAGCACCAAAATAGAATGTGTAATATCTTATAAGAAGAGGTAATCAATTTTAGCTTAAATAAATCAAGTTTAAATTTCAAAGCAAGCAGTGCTGATGATTAAAACTGAGATCACAAGAAGACAATGTTGTATTATGATTTTAATGCCTTTTTAATTACCTACAGTAATTACACAGTTAACTCCAATCACAACCTTCTTTTATACTAGATAGGGTATTAGGACTTTTTGCTATATAATTACTGTACGGCAAGTATATGGAGAAAAGAATATTACAAAAGCTTCATGTACATATACTCTATAAAAAAACCTTGGATTCTGCTGTATAATCTATCTACAATACACAACCATTCTACTCGTCAAAACCAGTGATGGTGGGATAAGGCCACATCAGCAGAAGCTCCAATGTTTTCTCAGCAATACCTCAGGGGAAAAGACCTAAAGGAAACAACATGTTGTGTAGTTGGGTACCTTAGGGCCTTTAATTTGATTTAATGAAAGTTATTTCAAGCTTTAACTGCGAAAGTAAACACATATGTCAAATACAGGTCTGGGCTAAAAATTTAGGCTACCATTTAATTAGATAAATTGTTTTAACAACTATATAATGACAATATATAATTATTTCTCAGGGTATTTATTAGAATATGAAATACAGCAAATGGAAAGTTCTATAGACTGTTATAGGTTACTGTGGCAAGTTTTTAGTGTGACCTCCCCTTACACTAGAACAATAGCAGCTTCTGGACCAACCAGGATAAGCAGGGGTAAAACAGGATGCTTACATTGTGTCTAAAAATGTCCGAAGCAATCCAAGATTTACTTTTATATTGACTTATAAGCCTATTATAGATTTAGAGGTCATTGTTATTTACTTTTCTCCAACTGACTTCTAGTGTCAATTAACATTCCCTTTGGATATGAACAACATGTACACATTTCTTTTAGTTTTTAATGATGACCTTAAGCAATGCAATGCAATACTGGAAACTGTGGCGTAATATCAATCGATTTTATCCAGTATGCTTTCCGTAAGTAGCTCAACTGAAATTACTTGTGCACTCATAACTTGTGCATTTCCAACTGCTGTATACATACCTCCATGGAAATCAGTCCTAATCCAAAACCAATTTGCTCCACCTGAAGAGGAAAATATCTTTTAATCTCTTGCAGACAATTATGGATTGCAGTGAAGAGCATCAGCTGACAGGTAAATTGAACTGTGCTTGCAATGGACCTCTCTGTGCTCTGCAAAAAAAAAAACAATGTTAACAATGACAATGTTAGAACTTTTCCATATTTCCTAAGATGAGATGCCTTTCTTGCAATCTTTATGGCTTGTAGTACAATCTTTATGATTATATGAGTTATAAGTACCTCCTGGTTTAAGTAATTATATTTAAGGTTGTATGTACTCCATGAATTTGTTGAAATTGTTAAAAACAATTGAGCATCTCACCATTGTGTATGCTGTTACATGCTCCATAAACAAGGTGTGCAATTGCTGTTTGTTGAAGTGGGATGTCTTGGAATTCTTGCATATTCACTGTCCATTTAGTGAAACTCACCGCTGTCTTTTCTACCTCAGTGCTCATCTGAATACCAATCAATAATCATTCGTGATTTCAGTTGCAGGCATCGCTGAAAAATGAGCAGCCATCCAGTTAATGCTCTGTCAAAATCCAGATCCAATTAGTAAAGCATGTTGTGTACAACATAAGATAGAGGGAGCTTTCTTTTCTACCTTGCAATTGCTTGTTAACAGTTCTAAAAATATCTTTAAAAATTTCATTTATGGGTTTTCTTCTCCCATCAAGCCACTGGTTTCTCATAAACCTTGATATATCAGACATAAGTGCAGCGGAAACTACTAAAACAGGTCAAGAGGTATTGTAAAATTGTATTAATTAATTTTCACTGTTAGCTATTATCGCAAGGGGCACTCTGATGTGTTCTGCAGACCCAGGACTGTAACGCACGACCCAAGCTTTGGGACTTGGAATAACCCTGGCAAAAGCAGAAACTCAGAAGCACAGAGGTCAACTCAAGCCTCACATCAACAAAAGATATGAACCAGTGCTCTACCTCAGAACTATGACAATTTATACTGCTCTTTATTATAATTAGAGGATACTTAAAAATGAAATCTCCCATAATTAAATATCCCTTAATTTTGCGAGCAGTGTATATACCATCTGTGGCGAAATAAGGCTTGAGTTTTGTTCTTTTGATTTTCATCCCAGTTTAAAAGTTCTGTGTTCCTACGTTTCTGCTTTTGGCTCAGGAGGGTAGTGCACAGCTGACCGGGGCACCTCTGGCGACATCCATTTTCTCAGTCTTTGAGTTATCCAACCATAAATCGGAAAAAGTGGGGACGGAAAGGAAAATGCTACATAAAAAAGCTCAATGCATGTTACATTTACTTTTATTTCATTCCATACATTATAAACCCAAGACATTTCAACGTTTTATCTGGATAACTTTATTGCATTTGTTAATATACACCCGTTCCTGCATGTCAAGCCTTCAAAACATTGCATAAATATACAAAATACATAATAAACTTGAGATAAATGATATTTAGGACTTTAGGCCACTGCCATATGTGGTATTTAATTCCGATACATACTGGATATGTGGCAGTGATACTCAGTCTTATTCAGATCGGAAATTCATGCGACTTATATGTCATTTTGTTTTGAATTTTTTCATAAATAGCAAAAGTCACAGATATAGATCAGTGAAAAATATATAGATATGCATTTATACATTTATACAGATATAGAACAGTTATAAATCCACTCACTGAAAAAAACTCATCAAGAAGGAGCTGTTGGAAATTAATGAATGGTTATATGTGTGAAAGTATTGATGATATATGTAAGTGATTATATTATTACAGCAAATGGATATGTTTATTGGTGAAAACTGTAAAATTGAAAGGAGGTTCTAGTTACCCGGTTAGGCCACCTCTAGTCTGGATACTAGATGACATACAGTTGGACATTTTAGGTATACAGTATGTTATTCTGTGGTACATTTGCCCACAGATGTTGCAACTGGCCCTATAGATCCTCACCAATCATGCCAGGCAGGATTGAAGCTCTCACCACAAGGCCTCCAAACTCATACCCAATCATTGTTGTATCAACAGAACAAAACCTGGATTAGTAACTAAATGCAATATGGTTCCAGTCCATAGCAATGTAATTTTCTGGTTCACGACACCACTGCAAACACAGGTGATGGTGGCTGGCTGTCAGTGGCAGGACATTTAATAGGTGCAGTGACAATAAATATCCTTCTGCTGAACACCTGGAAATGATCAGGACAGAGACAGGGTGTCTAGTGAAGATGCCACCTGTGTATGGATGGTGGACAATGAAACTGAGTCGCTTGTACTTGTCTATGGATCAAATGATCCTCTCTAATGGAGGTCTGTCTGCGCCATTCTGAGCCTGGGTGGTCATGTGCTCATGGAACCACTGCTGCCAATACCCACTAACAACTAATAATGGTAAATTCATTGAAACAACCATCCTGCAATGATGCATCCTAGAAGTCAACGGGCTCTCACCAAGAGGTACACTACTCAAAATTAGCCTCTGAAAGCTTTTTTATTAGAGCAACGGGGAAAGCGCTATAACACATTATTGTGCTCCAGTGTCTAATCGGACCACACCTGCAATCTTTCACATAACTGCTTGAAAAATAACTGCATGCAGTTTTGCAGGACTCCGACATTTATATCTGGGTTTTTTTGTCAATGGGTAGGTTATATTTGGAGTGATAAAATTACAAGTCACATGTTAATATAAAATTGCAAGCACTCCATGATTGAAAAAAATGCTAAAAGCAGCCACATGGGTACATACAGTAGTGACTGTGTGTCACTTTTTAACATGACCATTAAAGAAGTGCTTGTTACTGTTGACATTTTGATTGTTTACCACTGGACGAAGGGGTCACATGTGGCTGCAATCTTTTCCATATGCACGTCAGCTTCAGGGCATAAACTGTTCAGACACATCACATATGGGACAAATGAAAAGTATGGACAGCCTAAAAAACAGATCTGGCAAAAATACTGGATTTGAACCACTTTCCCTGGTGTGTAAACAAAGTAAAAATTTGTAAATGCAGTAAATGTAAATTCTTTAACTAAAAAGCCCCTCTCGACCATGAGCAAAATGAAATCTGGAGCTGTAAGATGCTCTAAGACAAAACATGCACTTAGCAGCTCATGCAGTTCAGAAGGTTATTATAAATATCTGTACCACCAGGGTCTAAATGGAAACCATTAACCTTCAAAGTGACTGAGGTAGTGAAGATGGAAGGTTCCAAGAAGCATAGAGTCCTAATATGAAATGGACCTCCAGTGACAAAGCTTAAGTAATGGATTTATTCACTACCTTTATTCACTGCCATCAAAATGAAACCACATTAATGAAATTTAAAAGAAAATCAGCTAAAGTGCTTCTTTTCTTGGGTGTTTGACTTGAGTGCAGAATTCCTAATGATGGCATCCATGACTAGATTCCCAACCTTTTGCCAAGATGCAGGGCAGAACTAACCAGTTCAAAATGGACCCCTCCCCCTGATCGATCCTTGGAGAACAGCTTTCCATTATGCTGAAAAGGCCACTGCTGAAGACAACAGTTAATTAGAAGGCCTAATTTCACAGAGGGTTGAGCAACTGCCATGGAACAGAGCTGGTTTGCGGCCACTTTTATTACTGTGGCATAAAATATATGTTTTTCTGAAACAATGCACTCACACATCGTAGACTTTATAAATTATTAATCAAATTTTACTCCAAATCTAATCTGCCAAAATAATTTTCACCCTGTATAAAATGTTTAGTTCTAGATTCCCAGAAAGTGAAAACATATTTTATTTACTCTTATATAAATTGAATCTTAAGATTAATGGAATAGAATAATCAGTTTTAGTTCCCTAACCTTTTGGTTGATGGGTCTTTAAACATTTTTGGATTATATTCCACCATAAACATTTACAACATATGGAAAATTCTTGGTAGTGAAAAATGGCCTGTTCAGTTATTTGTGGCACTAACTAAAATGAGCTACACACTAAAAGTTATTTAGGGAACCAAGATGGCTCTTATATGGCATTGCTCTAAAACACTGTTTAGTTAGTTAGTGAAAACAACTGCCACATTTAAAAAAAATTATCTGTTAGGGTCTGTGTAAATTAGTGACACTGCAGCACTGCTCCATTATTTCTGACATCATTTACAGAAGGGCTACCTAACTCCAGGTTTTAAGGGCCAGAGGAGCCTGGAGTTACATAAAACAGGGTTAGTGGCTGACATCACTTACAGATCAGGCTCCTTACTCTGGCCCTTAAAGCCTGGAGTTAGGGGCCAGAGTTCAGCAAGGTTTGAGTTCTTACATTAAGGCACCTGTTCGAAAACCCTGGTATGCACCAGGTAAACAGGCTGTTACATTAAATGGACATTTCCCACTTCCATATTCACACCGTCTTTTTATTCTGTTGTAATATAAATATATAGTGTATTTTCACACTTATATGATATGTAATAAAAATTATATGTAAATGCATCAGAAATACTGCCGAAAGCATAATGAAAGCCTAAACTGCTATCCACGTGTGAAACTGCTACAACAGCTCAACTCTTCTAAGAAGGCTTTCTAATAGATTTTGAAACATGACTGTGAAGTCAAGCACTGATGTTGGAGAACAAGGTGAGTGCTTTATGTAAGTTTAGAAATTGACCCAATTTGTCAAACATTTCTCTATAGACTTTACTGTAGGAGTGCAGGGTGAAAAGTCAATGTACTGACGAAGTGTCATATTGAGAGTCACTGAGGTGGTCAGTACAAGCAATTCTCTTAAGGCTACTTATTTGATATACAACAACCACGTCTTGCAGAACGCTTGTTTTTGATTTATACTGTGTAGTGCTCAGGTTAGGGCAAAACCCAGCGTCACCAAGCCTGAAAATCATCAGGCATAAAATGTTGATAAAAATAATTTTAAAAAACGGTCCTCCTTGTGCAACCTCTGTAAACATGGCACAAAAATGCAAATTAACTCCAGACTTCATGCTTCTTTAGGGGTTCAAAGGAAGCAAGGATAGGGACTTTTATCCCTGAAAAAGATGGAAAACTGTGAGGAAATCAGGGCTGATGCACAAGCACACTGCGAATCCTTATATCTCATCTGTGCCTTTATGCTTCTTCAACACCTCACCCCACTGTTTTAATGTAGGAGCCAGTAAGTCCCCTCATTCATGTTTTAATTGGCTGCTGTCTTTGCTTGTTATGTCCCAGTGGAGCAGTTAGCTAATCCTCCTGTGATGATCACATACATTCCTGTTTTCAGAGGGCCAGGGAAACCAGTCACCTGCCTCTCACATCATAACCTATTGTACCAGTGGTGACGGTTCAGACGGTGTCTTCACAGTAACCACTTTGAAATACAAAGGTAGGAACATGCCTTAAAATGAATAAAAACACACCTGGAAAATGGAAATACAACCCCTTTGGACAACTTTAAAACCAATCTGATGAAGCTGATAGTTTCCCAAGAAATAGTAAGAAAATACATTTACTGTAGTGGGATTTCTAGTAGCTATTTACTTGTACAAAGTCTGCACTTGGCCCATTGTTGTTGTCCATTATATCTCTGTGCACACACTTTGGCATGGTGGGTTGTGGTGATATTGAAAAGTGATGACAGTGTGACACAGGTGTTTGGTCCAGCAGACAGAAGGCAGCAGAGTAGCCTGGAAATAGACATACTCTTTGAGAGCACCATGGCTTTATAATGCTGATGATGAGAATACCAGCCCACAGGCTACTTGACTGCCTTCAACCAGGGTATAGATAGTCTAAAGCAATATGAGCATCTTAGGACCTGTGCAGAGATGAACATGGCCTAGACGAAGTGCTTATGAAAGAAATGGTTTGGGAGTGGTATCCCATCAGGATTCAGCACGGATAAGCAATTTTAAATTGCAGCAGGACTTATACCATTGACTGCATTACCAAATCCACCGAGCCGCTTTATTATATCACACTATCATTGTTTGATCTCTGAATGCAGCTAAAGTAAAAAATGGGGGGACCAGAACATCTTACTGTCTTTAACAGACATGCACAGCAAGTTCAAAATCCAGCAGAGAATGAAAACATTTTAAAACGTTTGAATGCAAAATGCATTGTAGTAAGTGCTGTCAACATACGGGGTAGTACATTCAACAAAAAGGTGTAATCATGAAAGACCTCACTAATCGTTTCACTTTGTGGGCCGTCATCCATGTCTGCCATTTTGATGTACTCTGTGTCTCAGCTCTCTTATAGCTCAGATAAGTGATATTCTCAGAAGCACTCAAGTCATCAGTGAGGAGGAGAAAGATGTCTGTGAGCAGCGAGAGACCATCTTGGAAAACAAGTCAAAGCTGTGTTGAGTGCCTCATAAACAACACACTATTGAACATGTGACATTGACTCACTGAGTATAGGTACTTGCCATATACTAGGCACTTTCTAAGCGTACAAATCCAAATAAAGAGGCCACTCCAAACTTTCTATCTATCTCCATAAATGTTGCAGTCCAGTATCTGATAAATTCCAACACAGAGCTACTGATTAGGTGATCACCTGAACCAAATCGTATTTGTTTGAGGAAAAGTATTACATGCATGAAAGCTGCAAGCACTGGCCCTTCTTTGTTATTGTGACTAGCTGTAATTTATATTAAATAAATGCTCTTGTCATTGTGGCAAAGTCAAGTCAATTTTGTATATATAGCGCTTTTTACAATGGCGCATTGTCCCAAAGTAGCTTTACAATATTATATTATCTTAAAAGGCCAATCCCAAGGTCCTAAGCCAATCCTAAGTCTAAGGTAACAGCAGGAAGGAAAAACTGGCTAAAACAAATATTTTTATTTGAAATTTGAAAGTAAGTTATAGGATAAAACATGTTTTATTTAAAATAAAAAGCATACAGAACCTACACATAAAAAAGGAAGAAAATGATAATTTTGCAGTGGTGTCTGTCATTTTCCAATGTATGATACCAGACAACCTTTACAATATTATATAAAATAGAATTTTGACCTTTCTGTACATGATAAAAACCATAAAACAAAAAAGCACAACTGAGTAATGGATTATTGTTCCATGCATTTCCATATAACATGTCAGTGTGACACTGCAGCTGTTTTAGCAATGGTATAATGAAATGTAATAATTGCTTTATCCTTATCTTCATGGGGACTGCCTAGTCTAGTGGTTAAGGTACTGGACTCTGGACCTGATGGTTCAAATCCCATCTCTGCCAAAAGCTGCCACAGTTCTGTAATGTAAATCAGAATACAACCAGAAAATACAGGAATTCGTATTAAAAAAATAAAAGCAAAATAAAAAACATTCTATTGTCTACAATGGCAAGTATTTAGTGTGCCCACATCTGGCACGTTCATCAGGATGGCAAGTTGACCCTTCTACAGTCCAAAGAAGCTTAATCAGGAATGGTTCTTTTGGAAGCAGTTATTAAACCACTTTTCACAAGGGGCACAGGGTGAAAGGCTAAGATTGAAAGGATGATTAGTGGAAAAGAGTATTATGGACTGATAAATCTATGTTTACTAGCAAATCTAATGGTGACCTAAGACTTTAGCACAGTTCTGTATTTATTATACATATTACATAGTTTCCTTATAACATAACAGAGAAAATTATTAGGCATGTTTTCTTTCCTATACCATGACCACTTGACTAGTTTTGTAAATATGCTGCTTCCTCATAATTAAACCAGCAAACATCAGTAAATCCACTGCTAGCATTGGCTTACATGCTGCGGTAGCTATGGTTATGTTTCTGATGCCTGTATGGTGAACGTACCGAATGCATTTAATGTGCACACGCTGTTGCACATAAATAATCCCTGTGCAATTAAAATAGATAATTTAATTGCTACATTACCATTAGTGTCTAACATAAAAAATAAAGACTTATAATTGAGTAAATCAAATAAATGTTACTGAATATGTCTACCTCTACAGTAAGCAACACTAAGTATAGACTTTATTACAGTATTTAATGCCAGGTTGGTGGGAGAATGTTGTCAGATTGCTTTTTAATCTTAGTTTATAGATAGTATCGTTTGTTTCTCCACACTCAGGAAAAATGTACTGTGAGATTTCATAGTAAAACTTTAAACTGCTTGACAGGTTTATTGTGAACTTTCACAGTTTGACCATAAACTTCACAGTTTTACTATGAATTATATTATTTTGGCTACTTCATAGATCTGCTGTCAAATTGCGTGGTCCATTTTTTCCTGTGCAATGCCAATAAAACTGATTTTAAATTCCACATTATCAATGTTTTCTTACTTTTTAACAGCACCATAGCCAAACATATGTACAGGTGTAGTTTAAACCACTATGGGTTTTGTAATGGCTACACAGTTAACATTTTTACAATTCTTAAGTTGAAAAATGCAATTGAATAACACATTTTTTATTGTCACTAAATATACAGTGGTGCTTGGAAGAATAGATTTAAATAATAGATCTAAAACATCCCCACCTCCCAATTGAAAACTTGCTCTTGATCTATTTTAAAATGGTGGCCATGTTCCGGACATTACCTAAAAGATAGGCATTCTTTACCCATTACTTGCTGGGTGAAAAAGGGGGCTTTTTGATTTTGTGACTTCTGACCTTGCTACATACGTATTTGACTAGATAAATTAGCTGCATTCTCATCATCTAAGCCACCCAATGAGTTTGGGTCCCAATCCAAGGTTTCTTGTTAGAATTTAGGGAGTTTTCTATTGTCACTATTGCCCTAGGCTTGATGAATTTGGGATTGGCCCTAGGTATTAGAAGGTAGTCTACAATTGTAAATCTTGTTCCATTGTAAAAGTGCTTTATAAATAGATCTGACTTGATTTAAGTCAGATCAGGTTCACAGAATAGTTGATGCCCAGTCGGTGGCAGTGCAATGCAGGAACAAGCCTAGACAGGGCACCAGTCCATTGTAGAGCACACACATTTGCACACCCATTCAAGTACTTGCACACCAGGGGCAATCTAGCATAATCAGTTAACCTAAATCATGTCTGTGTGCTGTGGGAGGAAACTGATGACAGTGCCACCCACTAAGTCACTCTAGCAAAGTCTAATCTCCAGAAACATTTAGTTGTGTATCATGACATGTATAAAAACACTGCTATGTTCCTAATAGTAAATACAATAGAAAAAGTAAAATAGGAAATATATAGCAGCTACAAAATGTATTTGTTTATTGAGATGGACATTTGACATTTTTAATGTGCGTTTCTTCCCTTTCCAGTTGTAAAATGTTATTTCATCAAAGTGAAAAAGTAATCACAAAGTGGTACCACAGATATCTCAAATATGCACTAATGAATCATTTCCCTGCCTTCTTTTGCAACAGAGACGTTGACCTGAAGGTGTAAGGGCAAGGACAAGCAGATTTAATTTACAGGAGAAATGTAAAATGCAATCCAATAAATTGACCTTTAATGCAACTGCAGTGCTCTGGACTGAAATTGTTTGGTTCTGGTCCAAGTTTTGATACAATGCTAATGACTCTGCTGAGCTAAAAGTTCAATTTTATTCAGTGCTGTTAAACTCATCCAGAGCCACTTGAAATATGGCTCAACACTAATAGTACATTTACAGAGGATTGACTTGCTCTCTACAACTGGTGCATTTTACTTGTCCTCTGTTTGAGGGTTTGTCTAGAACATACTACAGGTCTCAGGAGAGAGTGACTCATAATAAAGAGAGATTTCATTAAACTGGGATTCACTTACAGTCTGCCATGAAGTTAAATGAATTCTCTCTGCCCTCTAAGTGAGCTCAGAGACTGGCATTGAGAGGCTAACTTTTAAAAGCTGTCTTACTGTTTCATGAGCAACAAAGCACAAAAGTTATAATGACAACTTTCATTTACAATGCACATACATACACTAGCTGATCACTTAATTAGGTACACTTCCTTGTGTCTAGACTCATTGTTTATTTTATCAGTTGTACATACCTTATAAATGATCTTTGTAGTACAGACTGTAGTCCATCTTTGAACTTTGTTATTACTGTCAGATTGGGGAACTAAGCAGGCTCAAATCTGAAAGTAAAAAGCATTTCATTGTTAGTCTGTGCATAGCTACATAGCAGCACCTGGTTCGGTCTCTTTTACACTTCAGTGTAATCATTTCCTCCATTTTCTTTTTGTTAGTGTTTTCCCCTTAAGCTTCAGTTACAGATGGCTTCTTTCCAGCCAAAAATAAAATAAAAAACTCCACCCCTAGGTGAAGGCAATTCTCAACTCCTGAAAATGGGTACCTCCGAATAATTGCTTCAAACAAATGGCCTGTTGAAGGTCCATTAGGCCAGCGTCTTGCTTGGCTAATAGTGTTCAATGATATCAAAGATTGCTGGAAGGGATCATGCCATGGAACAGATGGGGCCATCCTCTCACAGCTGTAAATGAGAATTCAGTAAGGATTTGGAGTGTTCAACTTTACCTGAACACCCTTGACAAAAAAAGAGTTTCTAACCTCTCTGGTTATGTCACGCTTCACAAAACGCAAATGCCCACCACATGGTTCAGTCAATCCTTTTAGCGCATGCAGATGTAACTGTTCTGAAAAATGTTTTTATTAACGCAAAAATGCTGTCACCACAAATAATATATGATGAAAACTAAGAGCTATTTATTTACTTTCTTTATTACCAAAATCTTTGCTGACTACAAGACATGTGATCTTTATATGTTTTAATGTGCTGAATCCACAAATCACATTTGTTTTCTCCAGACAACAGATCTGCTTTTACCGCAAAACACTGTCTACTTATACACTCTTATAGCAATAAGGTTACATGATTATTTACATATGCAAATAGATAATTGAAAGATCATTAATGAAAAGAAAGACACGCTGAAAAAAAAAAAAAATGCTGAACTCTGTTAAATCTGTTTTTGTTGAATATGTTGTTCAATAGCTGAATAGTTTGTGGACAATTTCAGAATGTTACTGATATATTCTGTTGCATTTATGGTTGTTTTACAACAGCAAAAAAACCCAAATATATCTGACTTTGTACAAAGGTGTATTATGGATATTTTGGAGTTAAACTGGGTGCCACATAAAGTGTGCAGTAGATGTTTTGAAAACCTGAGACTAATGGACTAAATGTGAGAGAAAAAAGCTCAGCTTTGGAGTTTCAATGGTGTGGCAAGAGCCTCAAAACCATGTTAATGACGGGTATTTCTGCATGTTAATTATTACAGGCATGAAAACAAAGACAAAACCTTCCATCCACTACCCACTTCCCCCCTCACCTATAAGACCAGTTGCTCACTGTGACAAAGCATCTGTACCTATTTTCAGTACTTTAGAAAGTTCAGAAGACAATAAATACTGTCATTCCAAATTTTCTAAAGACTTAGATATAGATATAGTAAATAAATAAAGATATAGTGGGCTCAGAAGTTGATGTCAGAATGTGCCAGCCATTCACACAAGCTCAGTTGAATGACTTGGAACGAGATCTTGATTTGCCAAATGTCAGCAGAGTTACTGGGTTCAAGGCGTTAGGAAAATGACTTGTTGGCTCTCAGCACCACATTTATGTATCGTAACATAGATCTTTTGAAATATTTCCATATGGGTGAGGAGCTTGTATACTGCATTAACATCAAAGGACTTATTGAGTCAATGGAATGTGATAGTTATGTAGCTGATGAATGGAGGCTTTTATTGGCAGTTTAAAGCAAAATCTAAAGTGTGTGTGGCTTCGTAATGGCAATAAATTAGCTTCCATTTCTATTGCTTACTCTGTAAATATGAAGGAAACTTATGAATCCATGATAATCATTCTTCATCAAAAAATCTAATATAATAGTTATTGCTGCATTTTATTTGTCAACCTGAAGGTTATGTCAATGTTTTTAGGACAGCAAAATGTTTTTTACACAAAATGTTCTTGCTTCATGTGCCTTTGGGATAGCCAAGCCAAAGCAAAACATTATACAAGAAAACACAAGGCCCACTAGAGTTTGCTTGTTTGTTTGTTTATAAAACATTGCTATTGGCAATTTCAGCGACACATACAAGATTATATACATATACAAGGTTATCTCAACCCAAATCATATATACACACTCAAGTCAATGGTAATTTAGAGTAATGAATTAGTGTAACATTCATGCCTTTGGACTGTGGGAAGAAACGCAGTAAACCCATGCAGACACAGGGAGGACATGCAGTCTCCACACAGAAAAGGCCCAGGCTGCTCCACCCTGGGACTGAACCCATTGCCTTCTTACTGTGAGGCAGCAGCTAACTGAGCTATCATGCCACCTGCTTGCTAGAACTAAATTTGAGATTGGTGAAAGAATATTAAGAATGAACCACTTGTTAATTCCTCAGAAAGTCTTCCCCCCCCCCATGCATATAGCATTGAAACAGTTTGTTAGGGATTTGCACAACTCTTGGTTAGACAATAAACTAATTTTTTGCATGAAGCAAATATATTCCAACTTTCCCTCGATATTTGTCTTAATAGTCTTTATTCAGACATATTGTATATATTTTACTTTATATTTGGAATCAGCACTTTTCATTGGGTAAAATCTTTTATTTTTTTCAAACGTAGACCAGTGTTATTATTGTGCTGCACAGGCTGACCCTGTTATGGCATTTAGTTGCAGGTAGCTGTCTTGTTGAAAAACATATTTTCATAGAGCAGAGGTAAAGGGAAAACGAAATCTTTCACCTTCCTACTTTGTACTTTATTTATAAATGTAGCAAAATCATTAGCATGTTCACAGAGGTGTCAAACTACTAAAACATCAGTCAGACACCTGTCACATGGCTTCTAAATTCCCATGGGATTTCTGCTCCTCAATCAGAATTTCATCTTTTCCTGGACCTCCTCTAGTGGGTGAGTTATGTTGGGAGGGATTGCTCTTCTGGGGTCAACCAACACACCTCTTCTTCTTTAACGAACCAAGCCTCAGTACTGATCTAAATATCGCCAAGCCCAAATGGCTTCCTGAAGACAGGTTCTCTGTCATCTTCATCGCTCTTCTTAACTAGTGATAGGACATTTATTTCAGCTCAGAAATATTTAATCAGCTGTCCCCTTGTGGATACTGTGCAATCCATTAAGCATCGGGCTTGGGATTTGAATTGAGGAATGTAATGGGAATATAAAATCGTTTATAGAGATAAACAAATAGCACTTCAAGTGGAGTTTGCTTGGGCATGTACAACCGTTGAGGTGGGTCGGTGTGTGTGTGTGTGTGCATGCTCATGTGTGTGCGGTAGTAGCAGGAGGGTGGAAGGGAGGTAATGATTTTTTAGAGTTTCCCAGGGTGTAGTTAGAGAGGCAACAGAAGGCAGCCCTGGCAGAATTCTCAGTTTCGATTATGTATACTCTTTTATTCAATCATCGCATCGCTGTGTGCCTGACATTTGGTCAATAGTGCAATCTTCTAGTGATCAGAATACGCCAGACAGCTTGCCACACCGAATTCCATTAGTTTTGCTTTCAAGGGATGCTTCTGAACAAGATATCAACTGAATATACTATAACAAGCACACATTCTCTTATTACATTTGCTTATTTCATAGAAACATAATCAAATTCAGACATTTAAACAATCCTTAATCATGGATACTTGTTTTATTTTAATATATTATTTTCTGTTCGTGTAATATCAACTCATTTGATTGGGATCCAACACATGGCCAGACGTTTGTAGATACTTGATGATTCACCATTATTAGCGAGTCTGTTTTAGTTCATAACCTTTGTGTAGCCTTCATTTCATCTGGTCAAATCACTGTGCAGTCCACTCAAGTTATTTTACACCACAAACATCTATAGAAAACCTGCTCAGCAATGACATGGTAGATAAAAAAAGGTATCCATATACACTGCTCAAACTATTACTAATTTAACTTACTGTTTTACCTTTTTATTACTTCTGAGCTCCACTGACCAAATTAGATTCTCTACCTGTCTCTCCTGACCATGTGGTGAGTAGTTACATCCCCTTTGAGGTAAAGGTCTCCCAAATTCTGCAGTGTGTAATATTAGAAATTCACTACTGAAAGGGATGTTTTGCAGTAAAGTAAACTTTTTTTCTGTGTTTGAACTGAAAATGTTATGTAAATTTACAAGAGTACAGTTTTCAAAGGTGCATTTGTGAGCCAATTACTGACTAGACATTTTATGCTTATGCTTAAAATTAGCAGAGTTGTCACAACCAAAGCCATGTGGTAAAATAGTAATAGAGGAAAACATGCAATACGAAAACACCTGATTCATTTCGTTCTTAAAATATCACCTCAGATTTTGTTGTTTTCTTCAACTCACCCTGGCGCATTTATTTTCCACTTGTGCCAACTTATGCAAGATCTTTATAAATCACTTGCAAGATAGTAACTTCTATTTGGTTACATATGCAAATCAGTATCATGTGATCTCAGTAAACCTGGTTCTGAGGAGCAAGCTTACTCAAATCCATTATGAATCTGCTAAATATGACTCAATGTTCCAGTAGAGTAATGGTACATTTAATAATAAAAGCCTTTGTTGCCTTGGAGATTTATTAAGGTTCCATATCTCTTTCTCTATTTGCACTTTTTTGTCAGCCTTGAGGTTTCAGTAAAGTCTGGCTTGCACACAAAGGAGGGATAAATCACAGTGAAAGTGATTTTCAGTAGTGATGTATGTCAGTTCCATGGAAGTCTTTTTTACTCATCATCCGTACTGCCTTTGTACAACCATTTAAACGCTTTGCATCTTTATTGTACTGCTTTTACCATCTACTCCATCACACATTGAAACGGACCCACTGAGCTTCAGCTAGGCCAACCAAGCTTTGTGTTGGAATAGGTTGTTCTTTGGCTTGTTTTAATAATTAACCACAGCCATTACCTCTCATGCAGCTCATTGTATATAGTGCCTTTGTACAACAATTTAAAAGCTCTGCATCTTTAGTGTGCTGCTATTACCAGCTTCTCAATCAAACCCAGTGAGCCTCAGCTTGGCATGCATAGCTTCGTGGTGGAACTTATCGTTCTTTGGCTGTTTTTCTAAAGTTAACCACAGTCAATACCTCTCATGCGGCTGAGTGGCACATCCAGTGAGCCTCTATGGTTCACGACTGTTTGAATTTTGAAATAAGGCAGTATGTAATATAATATATATAATATTAGCATTCTACAAAAAAATGCAAGGACTACAAGCTTGGGTCTTGGCCAAACAGTTTGAGAAAAGTTACAATACCCTGATCGGAATGGCTCAAACAATGTTTATAAAGATTGAACATTTGGTTAATACTTAGCTTCTGGCCCGCCAGTCAAACAGTTTAATATTAATTCCTACTTTTTAATTTGCTACTGACTTTTTATTAGAATCTAATCTCTCCTGGGGGAAAAAAGATATGCTGAGATCAGTCTTTCTGCTTTGATGAGAACATCACAAGTATAGCAGGGACACATACAGTATTTATCCAGCCTCCAGGCCCAGTAGTTAAAATGTGGTTATTAAACCAACAGTGACTGTTAAATTTACATCTCTGCAATAGCGCCTAAAATGTGTTCTGTTTGATTCGAGCTGTCAGCACTTTTAAATAAGAGGGTTAACACTTGAGATTGGCACAAATGAAACTCAAGCCCCAATACCCAGCCAGGCTCGGCAATCCTACGTTGAATGAACAGCTGTTCACACAGCACTGTGAGCTTTAACTTTTTCAAGCCCTCTCTCAAAAGACTTAACGCCAACATTTAGGGCTTAGTATGGCATTCACAGTAACACCTGCACGAAGGCGTGTGTGCAATAACAACCAAAAATGTCTTGCATATTTCAAATGTCTCAGTAAATACAGTAAAACAAATTTAATTGGAGTGTGTGATTTCTAAGAACAAAACAAGCAAATAGTTTGAATTATTTATTTATCCTCCTAAGACCCGATCTTTGATATTGTATGCATATTTATTTTCTTTTAGCTATTTGGGATGAATAAGTCCTTATAAGCATAAAGACTAAGCATTATCTTTGAAATGGAAGTTCTTTTTGTCTGTATGATAAGTCTACAAATGAGAAGAGAAGATCTAAATTAATTAGAATGAAGTGTTAGGTAACAATGCAGGGTCTCACAAGGATGTGATAACAGAGGTGGTAAGTACTGTAACAAAGAATAAGGACTTTGATACGGTACCGGAATGTTTAGGCATCAGTACTTGATAATTTCTGTACCTTAATACATTTTTACTTTTACATTTCAAAGGAAAAAAACTATATTTCAAAACAGTAAAAAGCCTTTACTTTTACACTTCTACTTAAGAAAACAGCCATACTTGAGGTTTTACTATTGATTTCAAATTAGTAATACTTTTACTTCTGTGAAGAACCTATGTACTTCTGCTACCTTCTGCATAATAAAATGACAGAACACTGTGTATCATCAGGCATTACAAAAAATCTGTTTGAACTTTGAACAAAGACCTTCTGAGTTGGTAAAGGACTGTTCTTGAATTTGAGCTAAGGCACAAACTAAAGCTCATTTATTTTGGACATATAATGAGAAGATCAGTTGGAAAAGACAATTATGCTTGGAAAGACACTCAGTTGGTGCAGCAATCTAATACCCAACCCAACGCATTTAGACATAATTGGTTGTGTCTGAGGGAGAGGAGGCCAGTGACCCCAACTGCAACTACAACCCTTGCCAAAACCTGCAATGGACTGGTGTCTAAC
>JAVSBV010000059.1:2946954-2972264 GCA_033117975.1 Parotocinclus spilosoma
CAATTTGGAATAAGGCTGTAACGTAACAAAATGTGGAAAAAGTAAAGCGCTGTGAATACTTTCCGGATGCACTGTAAGTGTGACAATGAGGTGCTTACTAAGTGTCTATATTATTCATTAACCTTCAATATTTTAGGGAATCGGATGATGAAAATTTCATTTCAATAATGCACCATTTGTTCAATAAACGTGTAAAAAAAAGTAAAATCGAATTTCTCATGCATGTGTAATCTGCTTTGAAGATTAACATGGCCCTAACACTCATTGATGTTTGTGTCTCTGGTTTCTACTGTGCAATCATATTCTCATTGTGTTAGAACAAAAGATTACCACTTACTGGGCAAAGAGCTTTTGGCAGGTGAGAAAACATCTCATTTACTGGACAGTGTGCTTTTTCTTTGACATAGTGCTCTTTATGATGATTGGTAGACCTTTCAAATAGGTGGAACCATGTAGCCATCAGTCAACCTGTAAATGTAAATTTTTGCAGTGTGGCATGGTGCTTTATCCTAAAAAGAGGCCAATGCCATTACAGAATATTATTGCTGTTAAGGGGTGTATTAGAGCTGCAAAATGATTGGGTATGTGGTACATATCAAGGTAAAATCCACGTGAAAGTCGTGACCCAAGTTTTCCCAGCAGCACATTACCCAGTGCCTCACATCAGCTGAGGTTCTTTGATAACCAGATGACTTTTTCGGCTTACATTGCCATACTGACATGATCATGAAGGTATTACCTCTACAAAATCAGGAGAATTCAACCATCATTTTCCAGCAAAGCCATCCAGGTGCTTACACAGTCTCTTGTTGTATAAAAGCTAGTTTTAGTTAGTACTCTTTTGGACTGTTTTTCGCATACGTTCAGACTCCTGCAATTGATTCAGCACACAGCATCACATCTTTACTGGCTCCAAGTTGCTTCCAACAACAGACTTAAAACTGTTATGCTTGCCCACAAAGCCAAAAATGGATCAGTCCTAAAGGCTTTAATCAACAACCCTCTGTACCTTGTGCCCTTCAGGACTTCAGCTTGTCCCGACTGGACACACCTCTCAAGATCAAAGGAAGACAAGCATCGAGACTCTTCTAAGTACTGGGACCCTATTGGTGGAATGAACTTCCACTGGATGTCTGAATGTCTTTTAACAGTGAACCACCTTTTCACTCACTCAAGTAAAGACTGAAACAACAGTAACATGTTAATTAAAATAAAATCATAATTTTCCTCAGTCTTATTCTAACAGGGAGCTGAACATATTTTGCTGGTATTTGGGTGGTATTTTGCAGCACCACTCACAAGTAATGAAGTGATCAACAATTTTACATGTAGGCTGTTAAAAGAGTATATACAGTAATGTGCAAAAGTCTTAGGCCAAATTGGGCCAAACATTTTAATCTTGGATCTGCCACTCCATAATGCCCTTTTCCTCTGATCATTATTCCAATCTTGGTGAGCTTTAACACAGCTTGGCCTTTTTACCATTATCCCTCATGAGAAAGTGCTTTTGTGACTGCTACCCTTTCAAAAATACAATTCATGATAGTAGGGACAACTTGGCATAGACACAGGTGCCAGATGCCATTATTGCTTAATTGTAAGGGGAGGTCACACTAAATACATGATTATATTTGATCATTATACCATTGTGCTACCAGCTTAAGCCTCTCATAATGACATGTGTGGTGTTTGGCATAGGTTTCATTTTGTATCCATTGAATTAAGGACTATCATGATTGTTTAAAATTGCAGAATTTTTTTTGAGGAACATAAGGTTCAAGATGCTGTCTTGACCTCAAAGTCATGTAGCTTTCAATCTGATCAAAAGTTTTTATGAGTGATGTTTTGTGATAACAGGTCCTCCAATACAAGGTCTATTGTTTAGTCCAGGGCTTCTGGTACAGGGGCCACACCCAGAACAATCTCCCTCCAATGAAAATTACTAAAGATAAATGAATAAATGAAAATATATAATCATACTGCCTTGCCAAAACCTCTGGGGTGATGAACCCAGTTAAATAAGACAATTGCTGATGACACAATTAATTAATTAATTAATTAGTTTAATTCAAAGTTGCAAAGAAAAGTAATGCAATTAATTTAACTCACCCCTAAAGCGCTGCATCCATGACTTCATGGTAATGATATTCACCAACTTCTTGAATTACTCGGTAGCCCTTCTTTCTTTTTTACCAACAAGACTTGCCAATCAATACACTATGCAAGAGGTTAATTTAAGGTATAGTAATTCTTCCTCACAATCTTAATATTGCATTCAGTGGTCAGTCAGATGAGGTGCATGTTGGAATTATCAGACACCATAATCAGATGCTATAGAGTGAGTGGCCACTAACCACAGATATTCATATGCCAGCAAGATGGCTTAATATCGCAGAGGACATTAATGGAAGAGGAAAGGTGAGCAAATATCTTGTGAGATAGTATGGCCACTATCAAGCAGTTAAACGATTTCTGAATGAACCACATGCCAGTAATGGAAGGAGCCCTAAGCATTTGCAAAAGTTCTGCCTTATTGGCGATTTACATAGAAATTGCCTTATTTTAGATCCGATATGGACCCTTTCTTTATACATTATTATCTACCATTCCGTCTCCTCTCTATAAGATGATATGGTTCTGATTGGAATTGTACACAATCAGTGCAGAGCAGCACCTTTACGGAATGAAACATTTGAAGTTCGGTGTTATAAAATCCTAATGTTGCCATTACGGGTTTAATTAAAAATGCAAGGTGTGTTTTAATCTGTGCAACTGCTAGCCAATAATGACACGATAACAATGATACATAACAAAACAAGACCGCATAATCGCTGGAAACGCTTATTGATGGAAATCTAATGGTGAATTTTGACCTCGCTTACTGCAAGACGCAGCTGCAGCAAAGTCCAGAAGAGTAATTATTATTTCAGGAGAACAAATATCACCCCTTGGGCTCCAATTATTTTCATGCATTGTATCCTAGAGCAACTGACTGGGCCTGTTTTATTCTTGAGGGCTTATGTTTCATCATCTTGTTATCTTTCACCTTTACTGCCACTACTATATCACATGGTAAACCAATTTACACCCAAATAATATGGATTATTAATGGTGTTATTAAATGAACATCAGGTTCCATTAAGAAGCACAACAGACCCTTTTGGAACATCTGAATGAATATTCTAGTCCTTAAAGGTACATAATGATATGTAAAGACTGAAATCAGCCCCGATAACATGAAATAGTGAGCCATTAGATGCTAATGCTTTGGCTGTATCAGCACAAGTTTAGGCTGCCTCGTTGGATAAGCAGTACTATCAACACAAATGTCTGAAATGTAGATGAGGCCTTGCTATTAAATCGGACATTTTTGTAATTGTGTCGATTTGTCCTCCAGAGAGAGGCCGAAGCACAGTCTTCATTTGCCAGGCTCTTGCTGATGAATATTGTAGCAGTGCAGCTATTCGGGGCCTCTGGCGCAAACTTTCTATGTAAAAATCATCATTGTCAAGCACAACTTAAAGTATAAACCAACTAATTGGCAGCAACATAAAAGGAGGAACGAAAACAATGACAGAATACACGCTGCCACCTAACCCCCTTTTGAAATTTGTCGAAATGTTTTCTTATATAAAAGGGAAACAAAGCATTCGCTCATTAATGATGAAAGAGTTGCCCAAGTCCCCTGTTGATTGACGATCACTGAGATGTATGACACCTCTCAACTTGTCATGGAGGAGTTATTTGTACTCAGCTGTGATCCGTTCTGTGAGGAGAGACCAGATGTCCCGTCTTAATTAGGCCTGCAGTGATGTTTTTAATGACTTCTACCCCATTACGGGCGGAGCGAGTGTTGGCGAGAATGAGAGAGGAGCTCTGAATCTTCCTCCCTGTCAAAGTGTATGTGCGTGTCTATGTGTGTGTCTATGTGCGTGTCTGTGTCTGTGTGTGTGTGTGTGTGTGGATGCGCAGGCATGCACGTTCTTGATGCTCTTTGTCTAATTTTTGACACTGAAACTCACTAAAGGGGAAGGAGACTCTGCGGACTTGAAGAAAGAAAAGTTAAGAGCAGGAGTAGAAAGTCGACTGAGTACCAATGCAACTTTTCTACCTAACCTTCTCTCTGAACTTGTTGCGTGCTTCACATTTCTGAATACGCAAGCATGTTGCCGAGGAAAATAGGCCAGACTAGTTGCTAAACGTGTCCTCCTTAAACAATAATCTCATATGCTCAGAGGAAATGTAGTTTCTTTTAGAAAGCTCATGACGTACGCTTTATTTGAACATTACCTAAGATCTCAAATTCTAACTTCCCTTTCAGAGAAATCCACAGACGGGCAGAATGGTGTCTGTTTCAGAATTCCCACTCAGTCTACGAGCTACGTGCTAGACAGTTGGGATGGAGGAAACCAATGAAATATGAATATGGAACATTTTAAACGGTATCTTCCTCTCTGATGTGTCAGTGGGATACACCTGGAGAGCCGTGTATGAGGTTGTTAAGGTGCGAATGGGGCTGTGTGTAGTAGCACCTGCCCGATGCATGCAAATCACTGCAAGCTAGAGACTGAAGTAAGTATCTGAAGAAACCTTATTGCTTTGCCATAATGAGGGTATAAAATGTTATTAATATTTCAGAACAAGGCCTATTTTTCATTTCTGAAACCCACTGTGGGGCTCCTTTTCAAAGGGTTTCAGTCAAAACCCAATGGGAGATTCAATTGACTTTAATCTTGCATTCGTTTGAAAATTTGAGCCCATTAGTTAACTTTGCCTTTTTGGTGCAGTTTTCATTGCATTTCAATGAAGCCGCTTTCCTGTGGTGTTAAAACACTAATAGTTGCTTCAAATAGTAAATGAGAAGATCGAGAGAGAGCGAGAGAGGGAGATTGGGAAAGAGAGATGAGGAGGAACAGTAAGGCTGACCTAAAATATTTATATAAAACATCTGTGTTTTTATGGGAGTGAAAAACAGCCAATGCAAAGGCCTTGGGGTAAAAGCTAGGGAAAAAAATCCAGTGTGCAACTGCAAGGTACAGAAATCAAATATTTATATGTGTAAGCAAATAATTGGTCGATTGAGATGCAACTGTTAAGCATTCCACACCAAGCCCGGCTCTCTGACAACATATCAATTGCGTCCAGGTGCTGGCGCTAATTGGCCAAATGCATTGTGGTTCGCCGGCGAAGAGGAGGTCAGGGAACTGGCCGTAATCAAATAACGAGAGGAGCTGAATAATTCTCTTTGAAGTGAGGCCCACCTCGCACACGGGACTCGATCTAATTGCTGGGACTCAGCACGTGGCCGTTCCCTTCTGCCTGCTAAGATGAAGCTCACTCTCACTCTCTCTCCACCTGTTCTGTTCTCCAGGGGCCAGCATGGTGGACACATCTCTCCATGAAAACAGCATCAAGCTTTGGTCACCATATTAACTCCACAAATTGTTTTTACTCACTTTAACTAATCAGGTGTTTATACCAATGCATGTAAACTGTAGCATCTACAATACTTTTACAAAGGCACAATAACTTCTTTCTCAATTTGCGTTAATTTCTGTATTTGTCTTCTTAGGTACTTCTGAAACATCATTAGCCCAAGTATTGTTCCATTCAAAAGTTTGCATCTTACCAAGTACAATACAAATTCTTGGGACACAATTTTGCACCAATCTCAGCACTGTAACGCTGAAAGAGACGACTCTGTTTTTTTTTTTACAAAGTACTGTACTATTGTTGTGTCATGGAATGAGTTTTTTAGGAGAAAATATAGTGATGCTATCAAATCACAATCTTATTTGATATTTGCATTTTCCATACAGTCCCAACCTTTTTTTATTTGGGCCACCAACATACGACATGTAGACTCCATACAGAAATCTACATCTGTGTGTCAGTTTGAAATGACACAACGTGAGAACTGTCTGAAAAGTTGTTTTTGTTCAGCTTTAAGCTTCTGCAATAATCAATAATCTTGGTTGGTAGATGGAAGCCTCTCTTTCGAATTTGCTGGCCCTAAATAAATGTATTATGTCCCCATTTTCATCACCTGATAAACAGCTACTTTTCACACTTAGACACTCCATTAATAAAAAAGTAGGTCAAGAGCAGGCGACTTAAAAAGCAAAACTAATACACCTCTTCTCTCTGTTGCTGTGAAGCCTTAAAAAACCTGCAGAGCAGCAACTCACCCCAGTGGTTTATCACGCTCCTAACTCAGCAGTGGCTCCAGTTAAATACATGTGAACATCAAAGGATTCAAGCAGGGCAGGTTATTTTGGATGCACTTTTGGGCATATTGTTAGCCGTGATGCAGCAAATAGCCGACAAGGCAGAGTTTAATTGCTCGCATGGTGCTGATGCTGTGCACTAAGGCTTGCTGTTGCAGGACAGCACCTTCCCAGAACGTGGTACTTTGCCTGTTAATTAGATTCCTGAATAATACATTTTCATTCTGGCTTAAATTTGTAAACATTGTGTTAGAATTGATGTTTTGGCTTGAGTGACTAATTCTGTCTGTTATTTATGCTTTATTAGTCTTGGGTTTTTGACTGGACATAGTAACCAATGAGAAAAGTAAGGATTTGCATGAGAAGATATAGAGACATAGAGTACTATACAATGATTTGATGAACCCAGCTCTTGTTGGAATGGTCATATTAAACTGATCACAAAAATAGGGAGATTTCAAAATGATTTAACCCTTCATGAAATTTTCCCTATTTTTTGTGAGCAGCAATTCTTGCTGACCCAGATGCAGCAAAACATCAGCATTTAACACAATCATTCCTCAGCACCTGATTGGAAAGTTGAACCTACTGGGCCTGAACATTTCTCTCTGCAACTGGATCCTGGACTGGGGGAACTCCAGATCAGATGTAACAGCTCCAGCACCACCACACTGAGCATTGGGGCCCCCCAGGTCTGTGTACTCAGTCCATTGCTGTTCACCTTGTTGACTCACGACTATGCAGCAATGCACAGCTCGAACCACATCATCAAGTTTGCAGATGATACGCCTGTGGTGGGTCTCATCAGCAAGAACAACGAGTCTAAAAAGGAAGTTTAACGGTTAACGGACTGGTATAGAACCAACAACCTGTCTCTAAACGTAGACAAGACCAAGGAGATGGTTGTTGACTTTAGAAGGACAAAGCAAGATCACTCTCAACTAAACATCGATGGCTCTGCTGTGGAGATCGTCAAGAGCACCAAGTTCCTTGGAGTTCACCTGGCAGAGGATCTCACCTGGTCCCTCAACACCAGCACCATAACCAAGAAAGCTCAGCAGCAGCTCTACTTCCTGCAAAGGCTGAGGAAAGCACATCTCCCACCTCCTATTCTCAACACTTTCTACAGAGGAACCATCAAGAGCATCCTGAGCAGCACACACACACACAAAATACAAAATATCCATATTTTAGTTACACAGATAACTTGAATAAAATCACACCAAATATGGACAAAAAACTGCTGTTAAACACATTGTTTACACTGTTTACATTGACATATCTGCACCTTACTGCTCACACTACCAGTGGGCTATCTGCACTGTTGCATTGTATTTATTGTTTATTGTTCTGCATAGTGGTTTTGTTCCTGTATTTATTGTGTGTTGTCCTGTATTGCACATGCATTTTATGTTGTGTAGTTTATTGTTCTATGTAGCACCTTGGACCTGAAAGAATGTTGTTTTGTTATACTGTACACTGTACACCACTGGATATGGTTGAAATGACAATAAAAACTTGAACTTGAACCTGAACCTGAACATGCTCACACCACGTTTCACAGAAACCCTATTTTGGTCTCCACAAATGTTTTTCCAATTGGTTTCTGAATTGTCTACATGATTTTAGCAAAGTGCAGATGATCAGTAATGCTCATTTTGGAGAGCAGTAGCTTTTCCTTGTAACACTGCCATACACATTATTGTTGTATGGTGGACATTAACATTTCCCAGAGTGATGGCGGCGTTCAGTTGCTTAGAAATCACACAAGGGTTTCCCTTCTGACCCCACAGACTATTACTTGGAGTGATCTTTGTTAACTGACCAAGTAAGAGTGGTCTTGAATTTCCTCCACTTGTACATAATCTGACTGATTCTAAAATAGAGGAGTCAAAAAGCTTAAGAGATGGTTTTGTAGCCTTCACAATGATTTGCAAATACAACTCATTTTCTCAGGTCCACAGCCATAATACACTTTCAGAAGTGTGATTTTAATATTTTCTTGTTGTTGTTGATACAGCTCTGGTCTTTAAATACAGTGGGGCACCAACTCACACCTAATTGTTATCCCATAGATCGAAAACTCCAAATGTCACCTCAAAATTAGATGCTTATCCTAAACATCCACATACTTTTGCACTTTTAGATATGTAATATTAGATCATTTTGACCACATATACAATTTATATTGTTCTCTCTGATGCTTTGGGTAATATTTACACAGAAACCTAAAATTCTAAAGTGTTCATATACTGCTAAAAGCTTTACAACTGTATGAAGCATCATCTTCTGTGGCCATTTGAGTACAGCATGATGCAGCTCATCACATTTTTATTTAATTTAGGCAAAATTGCTTTTTGTTGTGTTTGAGAAACCATTAACTTATGTTGCAACCACTGGAAAACAATGCTCATTATCTTCTGATGAAGACATACATAAAGGTCTCAAGAAAGCAAATGTAATTAACTTATCATGGAAAGTTTAAAATGTTAATTATCCCCTGATATCAAGAAGAAAATGTTTGTTATTGGACAGTTGTCCTGACATTTTTATTTAGAATTTGCTGGAATAATCAGAATGCACTGTTCCAAAAATGATGGCAAGTCATGCTGACCCAGATGCAGCAAAACATGCTCACACGATGATGCCAAGTTTCACAGAAGCTCTGCTTTGGTCACCACAAAAGTTTTTCCAATAGCTTTCTGGGCACTAGCTTTCCTACATTCCTGATTAGGAACAACCAGATAAGAAGATAAATGAATGAATGACTTTATCATACATTCCCAATATTCCAATATTCTCTCTCGCTCGCACGCACGCGCGCGCGCGAACATACACACGCACACACATATACACAAGCCTTCAATCAAAAGACAATTTTCTATGGCAACATATTGGACAATAAAGCTTTTTGAATCTTGAATCTTGAATCTTTGAATATTTAAAACAAGAAATAGTAACAATAATCAAAATTGTATTAGCTACATGGACATTCGTGACATAAGTAAATGAAGTCAAACTAAAATATCTATTATAGATAGATATATAAAAATGTAATATGTTTGTGAGTAGTGTAGTGTGTTTATATATTAAAAATTGTAGTTTGCGTAGAGTTGCAGACTGTACTAATCTGTTTTGTTCAGGTACTTGTAAATTATTCTCAAAAGTCTGGTAAATGTGTTCCATAAAGTAGCTTTTGCTGGTACATATATTCCAGTTTCACTTCTGCTGATAAGTGGCACAGTACAGTCATTTGTTTTCTATCACACACGCATTTGTTCCAAAATTAACTGAGTTGATAAAATGGTTAACAGCCTGCCCCACTTACATTTTTGGTGAGGAGCCATTACTGGTTTCTAATTAACTTTTTACTTGAGAAACAGTTTTCAAATGGTTCCCTTAAGCACCCAGACCATACTTTATATGAAGGCTTCTCAAAAAAACCCTAGGCTCCTCGGAGAGCTTGCCTTTTACAGGGGGTTCCTGGAGGATCCTCAAAGGGTTTTGCCACTGCAGGAAGCTGAGGAACCCCAAAGGGAATCTCAACAATCCTTCCCTTTTCACAGTGAACTTTTCTCCTTTATGTTATTGGATTTTATGTTGAGACCTGCACCAAGAGAAATACCTTGTACATAGTGCACTGTGAATAAAGTTTCTTATTCTGGCAAGATTGTCAAAACTGCATAATGACTTTGTTTCGAGGTACTGTATATTTGTAATACTGCAATCATCCTGCATTTTCCTCCATTACTTTGATTCGTTGCACTAATTGTAGTGATATGTAGGTTTCTAGGGAACAAGCATCCATATTCATCTTTTGTAATTCCAGGTTCTGATCGCCTTGGTGTCTATTCAAGTCAAGTAGTCAAGTCAAGTCATATTTATTTATGTAGTGCTTTTTACAATGGAACATTTTCTCCGTTTCTTTGCATTTTTTTCCTAACAGGCCAATCAAAAGCAAGCCTAGGTTGACAGTGGAAGGAAAAACTACCTAAAAGATGTAAGTAAGAAACCTTGGGAGGGCCAAGGCTAAAAAGGGGACCCATTCTCCTTGGGTCTCCTAGATGTTAATTGAAATAGTAATTTTTGTATTAATAGTATAATTAAGTAAATAATTACAGTAAAATAAAATAATGTAAACATCAACCCAGAGAGCAAATGGAAAACGTAGATACTTTTTGATTAAAATCACGTTGCAGCGTGCAACTTCTACTGCATTAACTATAGCAGAATAGCTAGAAAGAGGAGAACCAGAAGGTAATACAGCTTATTTGATAACACTCTTTGGTTTCGTAAAATAGCCACGTGTTGTCACTTTAACAAGCGAGCATAGTGTGTCAAAAAACTCCTCAGGAGAGTAGTCAGGTTAAGGGCAAGCACTAACTTCAATGCAGTGTTTGTGTACAGGGAGGGCACTATTGTGTAGTTTATGATTTGAGCTATTCTACCCTCATAGCACTAAACCTGATGGTCTCCTGGACATGATAGAGAAAGAGATGAGGCTCTGTTAGAGCAGGAATTACCATATGAGGTCTGTATCGAAGCCTGGTCATTTTGGCACTATCCTTGTCTGCATCCAATTTCAGCTTGAACGTTTCCTGTTAAACCCCCATCAAACAGACATGAACAGGCACAAAGGAAAACCTCATCTCCACTGGAAACTAATCCGCCGGTGTATGCTGTAAGCCTGTCAGGGTTTTTTTTTCATTAAAAGAAGTCATCACTCATTTTTGCCAAAGATTAAAAGTGTGTTTAAATTGAGAAAATCTGGTCCGAATATTTTCTGAATTTAAATTTGGACAGAGCAACACAAAGGCTTGACGGAAAGGTATGGGTCCAAGTGGAATGGCATGAAAGCTAAATTTAAAATATGTAGATGTTTGTGTCTGTTATCTCTACCATTCATATGATGTGTTTAATTTTAAATGGACAATCAATGCTTAAGAAACAGTGGCAAGTCTGCAGACTTAATTCCAACACAAGCAGCCAGTTATTGATGAATAATGTAAATAGATTTGCATGAACTCTCATTTATTTTAATTGAATCAGGTGGGGGAAAGTCCCTACTGTCAGTTAAAATGGGGGCTGGGTCAATAAACCATTTTAACTCTGCAGCACATCTCCCTAGCCGGTTGTACATTTAGCTGCTGGTACAGTAAGTAGGTCTGAACCTTTAATTAATTACAGTTCAACAGGCAGGTTAGAAATTGCTAGCGGTGTGGGAGGCATGTGTGTAGAAGCAGAGGCTTGACAAGAGACACACAGAGCTTAGGAAAGTATATCTAATTGTTGTAGAGCGCTCTGACTATCATCCTTTCTCTGCCATTGTTACTGGCCTTGCCGGCCTACTTGGTGCTCCTTAGTTAGTAATTATGTCAGCTTCAGTCTAAATGATTAATTATTTATTTTCCTGGTTTGCAGCCAGAGAGACAGCTGCCCCTGGAGTGGTCATTAAGGTGCTATCTGGCCAGGCAGGGTGCACCTTCTATGATCCCGGCCCAATCTCAGATCCTAATCCAAGGAGGAAGGGGGCTGCAGGCCAGGATTTCACTGCCTAGCTATCTCGCTCTCTATAATTGATAGGTTTTAGGCGATTATACGCTTCACGTGATTAAGATCTATAACGATGTATTGATTTGACTGTACTGGGACTCAACCGGGGGTGTGAGACAGCCAGGACTCCTCCCTTTCTCCCCTCCCTCAAGCCCTCTCTCCCTCTCTCTCTCTCTCTCTCTCTCTCTCTTTCTTCCAAGGGGATGACATTTTGATGCCTGACTTTAGATAAAAGTACGAGTGTGTTTGTGTGCATTCATCTCCCATGTACAGCGGGCCAGCAGATGAAAGACATGCAAGGTGTTTGAGTTAACGCGTACACACATATTTACAGTGCGTATCCATGCTTACATGTACATCTATCAGTACAGGGATCAGAAGAGGAGCTGGATTGGATTTTGAAGGTTAGACTGAGGACCCTGTGGGTGGCTGATTATTAATTATGATAACTGGAGGTTCTGATTTAATCCTGTAGTTGAAAGCCTGTGGGACATCAGAAGTGCCGGGTTAGCTGACACGGAGACAAACCGTAACAGTACAGTGATGCTGATGAGAGCCCAGCATGAACACTGTTATTTTTTTAATGCATGTGATCATTAGCAATACAGCCAATCTTTATGATAGAAGTGATATGAAATGAGCTCCCATATTAGGCGATCAGCAAAGCATGGAAAATGTACCCCTGAATATTCATGAAAGCTAGCATAGGTTTCACAAAATGGCAACAGCACTAATAACACTCATCGATGGCAAGATGGTGTGTATTCATTCACCCACAAGATGTCAGAGCCTAGGGGCTGAGTTAGTTAGAGAGACTCAATTCATCTTTATACCCATCTTAAGCTCAATATGTGATGCGGCTTTTCATATCACTCCATTTGCCACCAGGAAGCTACCCTGCTGTTGACTAGACATACGAGAATCTATCCTTCACAGTAATAAACTGCATGCAGAAGGCAAAAGGATTGGTGCATGAGAGCGAGAGAGAGAAAGAGGGAGGTATTAAAGAAAAGCAGACAGAAGCACTTCTAGCTCATTTTTGCATTATGGAGCAGTTCCATTTTTTTCTGCCTCTCTCTTAATCTCCACTGAATGTCTGTCATCACCCTGCGGCAGTAATTAGGAACGGACTCTGGACAACAACAGACAAGTCGGCCTAGCTCGTCTCGAGCAGAGCAAATTACCTTTAGCTTATGGTAAGCAATATTCCGTGCCAGGCAACTTTTACTGCTGATTAGCAATTAGCCCAAACTACTGCCAGCCGAAGAGCTAATGTTTAATTTGCTTCACTAATGATGAATGCCGGTCTGACATATGCAGACTGGGAGAGGGAGAACAGGGGAAAGGTTGCAGGGCTTTTGAAATGTATGGATTTCTTATTAATTCCTTTCATTTGCAGCCCGACGGACCCATAGGTAGGAAATACAGGGAATTTCTTCAGGATTAATTATGGGTTCCCTTTAAAAAGAAGCAACTAATGAGCATTACGACTTCTCTTCTGGGTCTGTCTGAGAAAAAACACACAGCCCGTGGTTCCACACTGTGAAGGATGATAAATTGTAAGGGCTTTTTAGAGAACATATATGGCTACTGTCCTCTATCAAATAGAGAATGACAAAAGAAATGAATGCCAGTAATTTGTTAGTAATTTCAGCTAATTCTCATGAAAGTAAGATATGACAAAATGATTGATCAACAATAATCAATATATCAAAGCCGCATTAAGAGCAACGCTTTAATATGCTAGCCTACCACCATAGTAACGTGTTCAAGTCCCAGTGCTGACTTTTGCCACATGCAGACACAGTTGACTAGGAAAGTCCCTAACTTAAAAAAGTTACCCATGCCGGCCTTGCAATGGATGTATCATCCAGGGCATGGTTATGATTGTGAGCTGTGTTCTCTGTGGATAGGTGCCAGAGCCACTATGTGACACTGACTAGGAAAAAAGTAGAACTGAACAGTGGGGAAGGCAAAATTACATTTTATTTGTACTTCCCAATTGCAGTTCTGTTAGCTACAACCAAAGGTGGGAGTAAGTCACACATGTGCAAGTCATAAGCAAGTCTCAAGTCTTAAGCTTCAAGTCTCAAGCATGTCCCTTAAGTCACTGTGGAAAAATTCAAGCACGTCAAGTCAAGTCCCTGCTATAAGTCAAGCAAGTCTCAAGCCACGTTATTTAAATTATTATGCCCTAACTTGCGAATGTTCTGTTAGCCAGTGATTAGCGTTAGCTTAACAGACACAGTCACTTACCTCTCTCTGTGGGTTTTGAAGTGGCGGATAAAGTTAGAAGTTGTGGTGGTCATGTGGCTGATTTTGGTACTGCCAACCCTGCACGTTGCTGTTCGCTTTTTGTTCTTCTCATCGACTACATACTCCTTAAATCCAAATTTCACTATTTTATGAGCAGCCGTGTCCATGATGACGGCAATCATCTACCCTGCTGGTCTACCACGTTCCGATGGGTTGCCAAGTTTACGCACATTGCAAAACAAAATCACCCAGACATCGGGAAATAAAAAAAATGAAGTAAAACACATATACGACAAAAAAAAAAAAATAGTAAAACACAAACACACAAACACACACACACAAACACACACACAAACACATACACACACACAAACACACACATATATATATATATAAAATGTCGAGTCATGTGACTAGAGTCCCCCACCTCTGCTATCTACACACAGACAAAACAAAAAAAAATAATTACAATTAACCCAATAATTAGAATAAGTGTTAATTATAAATACTTAAAGCACCATCATGGTTCTCATTGTTTTTTTTTTGGGCTGTTATCCTTAAGCGTGGGTGTTATCCTTAAGGGTCCTTGGGACCCTTGGAGATGTATTTGCACCAATAAACATATATAAATATCTGATGTGCTCTTATTAAAAGGGCATCGGAGTTGGGCGTCTCGACTCACATAAGTTCTAACAATTGTGATGAACAAACGACAAGACAATTATTTAATGTAAATACGCTTCGCGAACTGAATTTGACGAGTTGAGTGCCGAGTTGTGACTGTATTTGTAATAATTTTGTAACATTTTTATTTGCATTACAATCAACAGAATGCAAAAAAATGTATTATTGTAGAAATGACACACATTTGAACATACAAAGGGCAATCATAATGTCTATAATTATTGTGATCTTATAATCCAAGCAAATGTGGATTAAGGGCCTTGCTTAAGGTTCCAATAGAAACAGTTTGGCAGAAGTGGAATTTGAACCCTGGACCTTCTGGTTCATAGTCCAGTACCTCAACCACTTAGCCACGGTCCCATAAAACATTTACAGATGCAATATTGGTGCTGCATAGGCCGTACTCCTTCCAGTGCAGGCCAACTGTCTGCCAACAGATTGCATATTTTTTACAACATACTTTTTAAACACTTGGCAGGTCCAAACTGTTTTTTTTAAAACATTTCATTAAGTAACATTTGCATTTGTTGATGTTTGCAGGAATAAATCTTATTAATTTGGTGTCTCAGCAATTCCAACCGTCTCATCTCATATACTGTCGATTACGGTTACTGGGGCCAGCCGCTTATTCGGACCAAATCCTAAAGTACCGAAACAAATCCTGTTAAATACGTGTTGTAAATGTTATTCGCTTATTTGGACCAAAATTTTCAAAATCTTCAAACGTTGACTGGAATTTAGTAAGAACTTGTTTTTTACAGTATTATACTTCGCATGCTGAGTACCTATACATTGTGTTGTAGATCATTTCGAAACACTTAGTTGCAAATTTATTTTTCAATGAACAAAGTTCGTAAGTAACAGTAGTTCTTGTTTGTACTTTCGCTATACATGTAAATCGCACAATAAAGGTTTACTGAACATTGTATAATGACATAGCACGTCCCTTCTTGTAACATAGGGCATGTTCGTTTAATCGGAACAGCCGGTTATTAGGACCAAAACGATCGTGTCCCGATGTGGTCCAATTAACCGGATTCGACTGTATATGTATTATATGTATATATTTGTATATATGTATATATTTATTGGCTCGGTGGGTAACACCGCTGCTTCACAGTAAGACGGTCCGAGTTCAATCTCAGGGTGGAGCGGCCTTGGTTCTTTCTGTGTGGAGTCTGCATGTCCTCCCTGTGTCTGTGTGGGTTTACTCTGGGTTACTCTGGTTTCCTCCCACAGTCCAAAGACATGTGTGTTAGGTTAATTGGTGTCTCTAAAATGGCCCTTACTGTGTGAATGTGTGTGTGTGCCCTACAATGGATTGTTGGATTGACGGCTGGATCCAGGGTTGTTCCTGCCCTTGTGCCCAGGGTTGCCGGGTGGGCACCGGCTGGCCTGCGACCCCATGTGGATTAAGCGGAAGATAATGAATGAATGAATGAATGAATGAACATATGTTGTACTTCTGACAGTAGAATAAGCTACATACCTTTATAAAAACCCAACCATCCTAAATACTGTGATAATACCGTGAAACCTGAATATTTAAAAAAAAAAAAAACAATACAAATTTTGACCATTCCACCCAGTACATTTCTCTTGAGTATGTTTAACCTAGCTTAGGCCTCCAAAATCTTCCTTGCTGTAACAAAAGAATAACTGTAAGGCTTTAAACACGGATGCAAATGTTTGAGCAAGGGTTTACTCAGAAGGATCCCGCAGCACATTGTGAATATCTGGAATAGCTTTTTTTAAACAACCTTTGCATACAAAGCAAATAGCCTATACATGACAAGCAAGTTACTTCAATCCTTGCCAAAGAAACAGACTGCCTGCAGAAACCAGTTGAACAGGTGACGCAATTTCGCCAGAATCATGTTGATCGATTACTTGACTGCTTTTAAGTAGCTGTTGAGATCCGTGCTTAGTTTAGTGTGATGGCTAGTGACGGACAATCTGCCCTTTGCAGACTAAGCTTCCTAATTTGTTAAGATGTACAAGCTGTCAGCAAATAAAAGAGTAAAATATGAGTAAAGATGACTGTGGGAAAATCAGGTCAGTTGTAGGGGTGGAAATGTGTTTATGTGCATGCTCAGGTGAGCAAGAGGGAGGGAGTTACGACAAATTAGTCACGGGAGAGTGTGTATACACTGGGATTATTTGCAACTTCTTTGTTTACTTTGGTTTAGAGGTTCCTGGTTTATAGTAAATGTGGCTCCTTGGTGAAGTTTAACTGGTTCTTGTAGACTGCTTTTTTCCTAGATGGTCCTGTGATGTTATCAGTACACAATTAATGCAACTGTCCCCTAAAGCTGAAATGCAGCAAAATGAACACCTTTTAGCACTTAAGAGTGGAAAATATGCTGCTAAAGGCAGAGCTCTGTCAGGGGTCAGATGTGCTGATGCTGATGTGGAGGTGCAGTGACAGGAAAAAATACACAGCTCACAAAATCTGGGGATATTTCATTATGGGATAGTTCATTAAAATAACACTAAATTAGGACATGTTTTGTGAGCAGTTTGCTATTCACTAAGGGTGTGTCATATGTATATACAATAATGTCTTTATTATTGTTTTAATGATGTGTCATTAAAAAACAGTCAACAAGGCACCTTGTAGCCAGGTATCACAGACTTAATGTAACTCAGGTTTCCTTTCACATTCCAAAAACATGGGTGTTAGGTTAATTGGTGTTTCCAAAGTGGATGTGTGTATGTATGCGTGAGTGTCTGCCTGTCTAGGTTTGTTCGTGCCGTGCACCCTGTTACAGGCTAGACACAGGCTTTCCCACGACCCTGACTATGAACAAGTGGATAAGATAAAACCCAAACTTACATACATTCATTTTATTTCATTCTTTCATTTATGTGAAACAAACACATTTTTTTTATTCCAGTAATATAAATACTTTTTTGTTAATAAAACTTTTGTGGTTTAATGATCCGAAAACTGTATGTAAATCGGTGGTCAGTCTGGTGGTGCTTTTCTAGTGCGGATGCAGAAGTGGAGTCAGCAAAGAACAGCTTAAAGCTTGTTTGTACTTTTGCTGACTAAGAAGGCTTTTGGGAATCACTCCCAATACTAGTGTTTGTAAACTTACAAGAAAAAGACATTGCAGCCAGACACCCCCACCCCCACAAACATTTATCTCAATATCCACTATCTTACTATGACCTTCCATTGACATAAGAATGTAGGTAATTCATGCTATAGCCTTAATCTCAGGAACATAATTGTGATATTTTGGTTATTTTTGTTTTTAAAAAGAATGTTGCAGGTTCCATTACAAAAAAGCAATCTTCCCCAGATTTTACTTGCAGTTCAACTCCACAATTAAATATACAGACAGATAGATACACACACACACACACACACACACACACAAATGGATCTTTCCACTGATGTAACCCTAACTCTACACCTAATTAATGTTACACCTAAACCCCTAACCCTAACCTTGGCCTCAGTAGCCTAAAGCACATTACTTACTTTAGAAAAAACAATACAGACATTTAGTTTTTGTAAAAACAATCCTTTCTTTTTCCAAAGTAAAATGTCCCCACAAGGCAAAAACCTCCATCTGGTACTCACAGTAATAATTAAGCACCCTCACACCCTCACAAACACGTAGCCAAAAGGGCTTCATCTTGTAACACAGTGAAGTAGGCTTGTGCCACTGACATGCATTCACCAAATTGATACACACATACACACACAGACTGATATTCAATTTCACTGCTTTTTATATAAAAGCAGGAATAAGAGAGATGTTAAGTACATCAATACTTTGAAGTATTACAAATCCAGACATTTTCTTGCATCATGAAGGCAAAATGCATGCTAAATAAATAAATAAATACTAAAAGAAGTGCAACATTAGTGAGATATCCCCAACGGCTGGCTCATCAATACCACTGTAGACAGAGACAAAAGTACTTACAATTTGCACAGGCAAAATGGCCTAGCACACATGACATCACATGATTACAAAACCATCAAGAGTCAACTGTCATCCCTAATCTCAGAGAATGGGGAATGACAATGCAAGTCAAAATCCTGATTCTATATTATTAGGCAATTTGTATTTTCTTTTACTTACTTCTAAAGTTTTAATCTGAAATCATTTGAATTGCATTTGAGAGATAAATGTTGCAAAGAAGCAGTAAACAGATGATAAAATGATCTCTATCTCTTTAACATATATCTTTTTTATTATTTTGAATTAACTGTGTTCTCTCTGGCTACCCTTAAGAAACATGAATTGTGGCAGACAGGGCTGGGTGTTTTCTGCCAATACAAATCAAACTTTATTTTAAAAGACCACACTGATATACCTAGGATCCTTCCACAGCTTCTTCCCACAACAAAAGTAAAATACTGAAAGCCCCACAGCCCCAGAGACCCCTGGTTTGGGAGATTCTTGGCATGGACCTTGAATATGCGTGTTCTTCCCTTGTCTACACTGGTCATTCGGTGTCTCTGATTTGTCTTTGTGCGAGTGAATGTGTGCGTGTGCGACCCCCCTGCCTAGGTCTGGTTAACCCTTTGAGGACCAAGGGACATACAGTATTTGTCCAATACTTTTAAATGGATACCAAATGCGACTGAAACAACCCACTGTCCTGAAAGGGTTAAGGCATTCTAAAACATTTAAGGCATTTAAGAACATTTAAAGCATTTGTTCCTGCACCACTTCATTTGAACCCTTTCAGGACCACAGGCTGTTTCAATCGCATTTGTCATCCACTTCAAAGTATGGGACAAAGATGTCCCTTGGTCCTCGATGGGTTAACGTCTCCATGTGGACCTGAACTGGACTAAACAGGTGTGCGAATGTATTAACGAATAACAAAAACATCAGAAAATATCTGACGCAATCAGGCAAAGCGGCCATACCTCGGACGTAAAACGCATATTAAATAAACCCGTTTCATCGCATTTGTTCCGGTGTTATAACATTTTCAGTGAAACCAAGTTCTGCTAGACATATCTACAAAAATGAACGGCACTAATCTGTTTGAAATCATGGTTATATAATCAATGCAAAAACAACACCATAGCAATATTCAAATGCTCTCCGTGAGTAATAACGGCTCGGCGTAGAGGTCATTTATTCTAAAAGCACATACTGACTCTAGAATCATTCATCAAAGCATGTTATCACGCTCGCCCCCCTGGCATCATTCCCATGGTTTGAATTGTGTGCTCTAAGCAGTCTCACTATCAGGTGAACTTAAAAGCACCTGTGTAGGAGTGAGAGCTGTCCTAACGAATGTTACACTACATTAGGATGCACAGCCTACTGCAAATAACGCATTTTCAATTGACAGCTTATGCACGTTTTATTACACAACAAATGCGTGATTATTTCAGACAATATCCAGCGTATGGACAGAATAAAAGCAAAGAACTCCGTATGCATACTACCGTACTAAACAGTAGACTGATCTACAGACACCGAACTACTGACTAACGTTCTCATAAGTATGCAAGTACGGGTAACGGCGCGTAGCTCCGCCGAGGACGCAAATGAGACTGCAATTCAATATAATATTATAAAAATTATTAGAAAAATAAATTCAGTATAAAACGGCATAAAATGACATTTTACTGTAAGAAGCGAAGTCGTTTCTGTGTTGCAAACGTTTTAATGTAAACCGATTTAAATCAGACGGCCTTTACATGTCTAATATGACTGGGCTCCGTATCGGACTTCTGGTGGTCTAACGTAGTTTGGTCCAGTGACGGGTTTAAAATTAGCGGCTCTTCCTGACACCGTTTGTGCCATTTGTAAGTGACAAGAACGCAAGGTTAATGTTTATGGCTCGTACTATTAAAAACTCTTAGTTTACAAGAACCAGTTTGTTTCCACCTCCTTATGGATGCGTCTTTAAGGCTTGTTGCTGGTGCCGCACACAAATAAATACACCTTGTGTAGTTGTCCTTCGTGGTGAGAAGTTGGATTTAAAGTAAAAAAAAAACAAAAAAAAAAAACTGTTCCATCATTTTCCCTGCCTGATGCTATTAAGAGTGTAGTTTTGTGTACAGCTCACATCCTTCTTGCGATCTGAAACTTCACTTATGTGTTTCTTAACATGCGCGCGCACGGACACAAGGCGTCGCGAATTTAATAATCTGTAAGATACCAAGCAGGTTCCCCGTTTCCAGTCACAACAATTTACGCACTGTTGCTCTATTCCGTTTACCTTGACCTGCCACAGTAATGCCATCACTGAATGAACCTGTGTGTGGTTATTTCCAACCTAACGTTCTGTAAGCAGGACAATGGAGGGTTGTGTGCGCCGGCCGGGATGTGCGCATCTAAACGTACATCCAGAAGCGCACCAAGCATGACGGAATAAACGTTCAAGTTAATAATAAATAGTGAAATCGCTCGCCTGGCAGTCCTGTGTCGCTTCTCCCTTATGAATGGCTTGAGATATAGCTATTCTACCCGTATAACCTGTTAAAAGTATAATATAACACAGCTCCAGATCGTCTAGATAGCGTTAGTCAATGCCCGTTAAGATGAATTCCGTACAGTTAAGTGAGAGACCTGGTTAGTTCCTGTGCGCTATGAATAATTAAAAGACGTTATCTAAGCACACTGATATAAGGTTTCCCTGAACGGTTCCATCGATAATCCAGGACACACAGAGCCCATAACGAGAAGTAAAAGCAAGAAACGGAGGTGAATAAAGAACTTTAAGCAACAAGTGGGTGCAGAAAAGGTCACCGACCGAGAAGCCTGTTACTGTAGGCGCATGGTTTTCAGCGCGTTAACTGAACTGCTGTTATGCATTTAGACACCAATGAAGTCCAAAGTAAAGGCAACACCAGATACATAAGGCAGGAGCTTATATTTCAGTTTAGGCTAATTAAAACAGAGGAATTTCATCGCTTAGGCGCCAGCACTTGTGCAGAAATTAACGCTGAGGCGCGAAGTGTTCTTTTCACTGGACCTCACCGCACGCTGACAAACGGTTGTCGCTCCAAGTGAATATAAGGGGAAATAATATAAAGGCTGCGCAATATACGCCAAACAGCGATCAAAAAACAGCAAAGTTGTTCGAAAATGATTATTAGAAAGCGAGGCGTGGATACTAAGAGTCAAGTGCAGCGCGACATCTCGTTTGCCCGTTTACTTTTCTAAGCAGCTCGAGCAGCAGGTTAAGGTAACTGACTGAACCGCTTACCTGGTGGGAAGAAAAGCTGCAACACGACAGTTAACAGAACCCAGTAGCATTCCATTATTGTAATTCCATCTATATTTTGCGCAGGTGCTTGCGTGTTTTAGTGTTAGTGTGTTGGTGCGTGTGTGTGTGTTTATGTGTGTATACGCGCAGTATCCTGGGCACTAATGCCGCTTGTACTGTTCGCGCTGAGTAAAGTGCTCCTGAGCTCTTAAAGAGACCGCGCACTATTTTTCGGCCCATCACACTAACCGTTGGAGACTGGCTAAAAAAGGGGCGGGGTTTCTCTGTCAACAACAGTGCATGTGTTTATTAGCTACATTCCCGCTAAAAAGTCCGGATACCCATATTGCCTTATTGCCTTAGTGATTTTGTCACTAGATTTAGCAACTTTTTAAAGTGTGAATTTCAATGCATTAATCAATATGTACGGTTTGTTCAATCGCAGGGTGGAGCGGCCTGGGCTCTTTCTGTGTGGAGCCTGCATGTCCTCCCCTTGTCTGTCTGCGTTTACTCCGGGTACTCCTACAGTTAAGAAATGTGTTAGGTTAATTGGTGTCTCTAAAGTGGACCTTAGTGTATGGCTGTGTGCTTGAATAAGTGTGTGTCCTACGGTGGATTGGCACCCCGTCTAGGGTTGTTCCTGCCCTTGTGCCCAGAGTTGCCAGGTGGACACCGACTGGCTCGATATTAAAATTAGCGCATTATCATCTAGCAACATTTAGGGCCTTGTCAAGCAGGCTTTAGCTACTTTTGTCTGAAGAAAGATTGAAAAACCTGCTGGCATGCACGGCTGCATAAACACAAACGAAAGGTGTTAAAGTAGCTGAACTTTCATCCTGGTAGATCATTGACCACTGATACATAGGTATACATAATAAGGATTTTGTTAAAAACTGAATTTCTACCGGTCATAATTTTTATTTATTTATTTATTTGGCTTCTTCAACATCGCTATCAGCATCAGTGGCCATGTAAGTGAGGTTACACGAGGTTATATCCATACACAAGGTTATCTCAACACCAGTCGCATATATATACTCAAGTCAATGCCAATTTAGAGTAATCAATTAACCTAACACGCATGTCTTTGGACTGTGGGAGGAAACTGGAGTACCAGGATTAAACCCATGCAGACACGGGGAGGACATGCAGACTCCACACAGAAAGGACCCAGGTCTTTCCACCCTGGGATTGAACCCGGGACCTTCTTATTGTGAGGCAGCGTGAAAAAACAAGTTGGGGTGAACAATGAACAATGCTATTAGCTAGCAACATATGTTTACATTTCTTACATTTAAAAAAAAAAAAAAAAAAAAAAAGCTTGGGCAGCGTACAATCAAAGTTTCGCTTTTTTCATTATATTTTGTTTCATCATACAATTTATTGTCCAACTTTTGTTTATCGCAAACCTAATTAGGTTCTCATTTCTCATATTAAAATCGTATTGCAATAGACAGAAAATTTGTATCTTATTGAACAGACTGACATTTTTATATTCTTTTTTTTTATTATGGCTCAAAAGCTAATTAACCACACATAAAATGTTCTGGTTATAAAATAAAATGATCAACATAATTATACCAATGTGTCATAACTAAAAAGTAATATAAATCGTTTTCTTTTTTTACACAAAGATGTCTTTTTTAGTGTAGTATAATAAGAAAAGAAATGGATGAGTCAGTCAAAGGAGAAAAAGACAAAAATGGAGAAAACCACAGACAGAGACAAAATAGCCACCCAGAATTTAGAGCTATCCCGGGAGGAAAAGCAGCCCAGGCTCCATATTTCATCCTAGACATGTAGTGCTAAAATATTGATGCCACTCACTTTTGCCTCCTTTTTCTTTCTCTCCTTGATGAAAAAAACATTGATCCACCTTTCTACTAGTAAACCACAAACGTCTGCATTTGCATAATGCATTAATCTCATATTTTACATACATAGTTTACACTGTGGACCATGACAAAATGAAGAGATCAGGATTTTTTTTTAATTCTTTGCACCATTAAACCCAAAATCCCATCAAGACACAAAGAACATCTGCTTTAACCACAACCTCATTTAATACAGTTTTTAACACGAGGACTGATAAAGCATTTATTACTTTAGGTGAGACATCAAACTAATATGCACTTGACATGTTTGTCAATAGGCTCTTCTCAGGAGGGTACAGCAACAAAGACCACTCCTCAAACCACCTGGCTGAAAGCAATTAATAAGAAAGCCTGTGTGTGTGCATGCTTGAGATGGAAAATATCATGGAGGGTTTTAAAAGGAATTTTCTTTTAGATAAATGGATATTAGATGACAACCAAAATTCATTATGGGCTCCATGTGTGTTGTTTAATGTGCTAGTTTTGTATATCCCATGTAATATCACATATAGATGGATGCAGAGCTTTTATATAACTCCAGCTATGGGTATTGGGTACACTCTGAACAGATTCCTGCCACAACATTTAAGTAGAAAAAAGAAAACCTTTAGTAAAACAGTATGCAAATGGAATCTAAAGAGAATGTGGGTCATGCAGTAAGACAAGGAACGCAAGCAAAGAAATTATGCTAATGTTTTAAGAAGAATAAATGTAATGTTGTAGAATTGCCAAGCCATGTCTGTAAGAAATACTGTGAAAGGCCTGAATTAAGCAGTTCATGTAAACCATGGTTCTCAAAAGCATCTGCTACATTTTAGAAATGTGTTTTTTTATTTGTGGGACTGTGGTAGCCTAGCAGTTAAAGGTACTGGACTCTGGACCTGATGGTCCAGGGTTCAAATCCCACTTCTTCCACAGTTGGGTCATTAAGCAAGGCCCTTATCCCACAACTGCTTGAATTGTAAGACTGTATAAGTTGTAAGTCGTTCTGGATAAGGGCGTCTGTTAAATGCTGTAAATGTTTAAATATCATCATCATTTAAATAGCTATAACTTACAAAGTCTTATCCAAAGCTAGGGTGCTAACCTACAAAATTTCAAGATATGCCATGTCTGTCATGACTCTGACTATGCACACACAGCTCTGATGTATACATTATTTAAATAAAAAAAATTAACAACATAAGTGCAGCCTAAAACCTAAAACGTCTTTATTCCCATGACACATTTATTGGTCTATATTAACATTCTAAAGGCACCAACGATGATAATAAAAATGTAACATATCTCGTAAGGAAAACTTACAGGTAGTCCTCGGTTTATGACGGTCTCGAGTTACGTCGTTTCGTGGTTACGACGCTTTATACGACGCCTCGTTCCGACTTGCGCAGTTTTGCGTCGTAAGTCGAGCTACGTGCAACTACGTGCAGCGGATGAAGAACAGAGTCCAGTACTGTACACTGTTTATTACTGTTACAGCACTTACAGTACAGTATTTCATTATTAAACATACTGTACT
>JAVSBV010000059.1:2972364-2989974 GCA_033117975.1 Parotocinclus spilosoma
CATTGAAAAAAACTGTGCTTTTCTTTCAAAAATAAGGAAATTTCTAAGTGACCCCAAACTTTTGAACGGTAGTGTAATTTCCTGCCCTCTGCTCAATACAGCGCTCTCTAGATCTCATTTTGACTGCTAAGAGTACAAATGAGGCAATTTCAGATGGTTGGTTGATTTGCAAAAGTCTTCATTTACATACGACCTACTAAATATAACCAACTTGAATTTAACCTACATTATTTTTTGTAAATGTGGGATGCTTTCTGTACTTTCTTTTGCTCAAAACAGTAATACCAAACATTGGAAGATGTGTAAAGTCTGACTAAGGATGAGCCAAAAATCACAGGACAACTTTTTATTTTAGAAACGAAAGGGAAAATGGCATCTGAATACCCTAGCAAGTAATGGGTAAGGGGGTTAATCTTTTCTGAAATTGATAGCCTCAGGTTTGCAATACATCTTGTGGTTCAAAAGTTATCAAGGCAAAGTTCAAAACCTTTGTTCATCACAGGTAACTGTAGATGGAATTGACAATTGTTGACCAGTGAATGCAGCTGTTGTATCATAGTGCTGTGTGAAATTTTTCTGGGTGTTGAAGTCTGTCTGTTACGTTTCTCATAGTCAAATTCAGAGAAACCAGGACTGTGGACAACCACTAGGTGGCTTGTCGTCCAAAGAGCGCTACCGACTAAAATAAACCTCAACAATGGTTTTTGCAACCTTAGCAAAAAGCCCATGGCGCAGCACGAGGTGTGTCCTGTGACTTTTGACTCCCCCTGTAGTAGACTTGTTAATACTTATAATGAAAATTATGCCAGGATGCATATGTTTTCTGTGGATGTTAACTTAAAAAAAAAAGTTCTCCCAAATAGCACAATATCAAGAGATGTAAGTGTTGTAATAATGAAGATTATCAGTATCTTAATGTAAGCAATTTGACAATTTCATATAAGTCTGTACTGTATATATTATTAGAATTGTGTGTATTTTGGTTTTGTCTGATCTCACCATACATCATTAGTTTGTGCCAGAAGTACAACGATATTGATCGTGCACATTTTGTGCTCCAGACATATTTTTTGCAGTTGGCTAACCTCATCTATTCCTAAACAGGACCAATCAGCAGCATCCTTGTGAACAAGTATGGGAGCCGACCAATCATGATTCTTGGCGGTGTTCTGGCTGGCACGGGGTTGGTCTCTGCATCCTTCTGTAACACAGTGGAGGGACTCTACTTTTGTGTGGGAGTAATAGGAGGTGAGAAGTGGTTTCATTCATATGCACTTAGGTTGAAGTTAATCAAGTCTAGCATAATCCAGTCTGATACAGAAACATGCTTATTAATTATCTTATTAATAATCTTCATACACCATAATGTCGGCTTCCAAATATTGCCTCTTTACAGGTCAGGATTGTAAAAGTTTGGGGTTTTTTTTTACACAATGCACAAAGGATTGTATTATAATTGGATGGGAAAATGTATGCCTATTTCCCATGTTTAATGTTTGCAATACCTGCTTTTTAATATACCAATAAGTATTCACAACCTAGAATTATGCCTTATTTTATATTGTTACAAATTAAAATATTCCATAAGAATGAAGTGTGAGCAAGTACAATTATTCAAATCACACAAGTGTGCCCTGTGTTACAGCCACATTAGTGTGATTTAAGATGTTGACCACACTTTACAATTTCCATAAAGTCTATTTAAGATATTATAATGTAAATATAAAGGGTAACCAGAATGATCCCTGGTGTCAATGTCATGTGATCTTGATACTTACTAAGTATTGTAATAAGAAGTCTTGTTCAGGTGGACACTAGAGTTTGAGAGCATTCCTGCACAGACAAGGACCGAAGAGCTATCTAAACAAATTTGGAACATACCATTTAGATAAAAATCATGACGAGTGACATTGTATGTTAAATTTAGAAAAATGTTTTTTCTCTTTATTTTAATAATGCCTTTGTAATTTTTCACATCTGTGCAGGTTTAGGATTGGCTTTCAATCTGAATCCTGCTTTGACTATGATTGGGAAATACTTCTATAAGCGGCGTCCAATTGCTAATGGCATTGCCATGGCGGGCAGCCCTGTGTTTCTCTCGACGCTGGCACCTCTGAACAGCTGGCTGTATGATGTCTTTGGCTGGAGGGGTAGTTTTCTTATCCTCGGTGGTGCTCTGCTCAACTGCTGCGTGGCTGGCTCATTAATGCGACCCATTGGACCAAAGCCACAGCCCAAGGCCAGTGTAAAGGAGGAAGGACGTGAGAAGAAAACAGTACTCCAGACCGTCAACAGCTTTATCGATCTAACACTCTTCAAGCACCGTGGCTTCTTGCTTTACCTCCTGGGCAATGTGATCATGTTCTTCGGCCTGTTTGCGCCCCTCGTCTTCCTTAGCAGCTATGCCAAGAGCATGGGCATATCCAAGGAAAAGGCCGCCTTCCTGCTCTCCATGCTTGCCTTCACAGACATGATAGCGCGGCCATCCATGGGAATCGTAGCTAACACCCGCTGGGTGCGTCCACGTATCCAATATTTCTTTGCAGCGGCTGTGCTGTATAATGGTGTCTGTCACATTTTGGCACCAATCTCAGTGGATTATGTAGGCTTTTCTATATATTCTGTGTTTTTTGGTGTGGCATTTGGCTGGCTCAGCTCTGTGCTCTTTGAGACGCTTATGGACCTGGTGGGGGCACAGAGGTTCTCAAGTGCTGTGGGACTTGTCACCATTGTGGAGTGTGGACCAGTTCTTCTTGGACCACCCTTACTAGGTAAGTTGGTGTGCTGATGCTGCTGCCTTGAAGTGACAAAACAGATCCTAATACTGTGAATTGGATTGCGATGACTGTTTTTGTCCATTTCAACCGAAGATGGTATACAGAAAAAAATGCGTTTTATGATGGTTCAACTTACAATATATTGACTTTGCTATGGGAACATGCACTGCTCACCAAAATTATTAGATATTTAATTATGGGATAATTAATTTAGAAGTATCCCCTAATTTTATATAGATATATACAGTTCCCCCTCATTTATCGTGGGGGTTACGTTCCAGGAAGCTATATTTATTTAAGTATTTATACACTATTTTAGCCGTAGAACTTGCAGAACGTTTGGGTAGCATCGTAGGGCTTGAATGAATTCAGTCTATAATTAAACTTTCATAAGCAGCGAATACAACACAGCAGACAAACTTGTCGTGTCGGCAAGTAGCGACTCAGGCAGGCGATGCTCTACTCTTACTTCTCGTCATCCGCTGAGTAAATACGCTATTGTAGTGTTTTGATCTGTTAAATAATCAAGCAACACGCTGAGGCAGTTGAACGTTCTCTTTATTTAACATGCCATACGTCACTCTCGTATCCCACATGCTCCGTCTGTACCGAGCTTACAGCACGTCATATCCTACACATTAAGTAGACACAACAGCTATTTACTGTAAATCGTAATATTTTATGATTAGTAACAGTAGTTTATTGTTACAATTAATCTTTGTAATATACATTTTTTATAAAGTGTGTGTGTGTGTGTGTGTGTGTGTGTGTGTGTGTGTGTGTGTGTGTGTATGTATATAATTAGAATTTTATGTATTATATATTTTATTATTTTTATAATGCAAAAGTTTCGCAAAATCCAGAGAAACAGCGAAAATCTGCAATTTCTTTTTTGAAAACCTACGATGCACTGAGGCCTCGAAAGGTGAACCGCGAAGTAGCGAGGGACCACTGTATGTATATCAGAGAGGGCACGAGTACAGGTAGTCCTCAATTTAATTAGTTGTTTATGCATATTTAGAATAGAGCACCTGAAGTTGTCTTCAGTGTTAATTATTGTATTATATTGCCAAATTAAGAGTAAACACAAAGTTAAATTAAGTCTGCATGCCTAACTTTATACACATGTGGCCATGGAAGTGATTGGAACACCCTGAATCAGATAATTTGGATGAGTGAGCAAATACCTTTGGCACTATAGTGTCAAAGAAAATGTAAGGAATGCTGGCTTTATTTCATGTTGTCCCAATTGTTTTCCCAATTGTCCCAAAAGTGCATTGCTGTCACCTACACGTTACTAAAACAGTTAAGTGCATATTTTGCAGTTCTACAAATGGCTCAAGTTTAATTTTATAACGTGATTTTACTGTTTGTCACTTTACAGGCAGGCTCTATGACATTCATCATGACTACAAATACACCTACATCGGCTGCGGTATCGTCCTGATCGTATCCAGCGTGTTTCTGTTTGTCGGCATGGGCATCAACTATCATCTGCTGGATCGAGAGAAGAAGAAGGAGGAGGAGGAGGAGGAGAAGAGAGCTGGGCTTGAAAATAAGGATGAAGAGACTGACATAGACAACACTGCTAAAGATCAGAGAACTGAAGATGTATCTGCTCCCCTCACACAAGCCAGCATGGACAAAATGGATGAGGATACAGTTTAAAGTGCATGTGTGACACACACACGCCTGCCTCCAGTGGGTCATTTTAATATTGCACACTAAATGAAATAATAATGTTTTAAAGTATCAAAGGGATCAGCCAGCCGTACTTGTAGATTTCTTTTTGTACTAGATAGATTTATTTTATTTTATTTTATTTTATTTTTTCTTCCTCTGTTCGTGGTGACTGGAGAGACCAACGTTACAGATGCTGCCAAAGAAAGCTCACGCAAACACTCCTTCATAGCCAGGATTGCTTGGCTAGGAGTAAAAAAAAAAGCTGCCATGCACCTGGACTGGGATACCTGCCATCATCCCTGCCACGACACAAGCAGCACATAAAGGAAATGCTAAACGGGTGCAGCTGCAATATGTGGCTTTGTCTGAGACTCTGAGACTTTATTTTTTCCAGTGTATGACTGCACAGTATTCAGGTAGATGCCCATCTATGAACGATACTCATTGTGACTAAGTAATAGTCCAGAGTATTTATTCAGACTGTGTAAGCTAAACCAGGCATTTGCAGGCAGTTTTCTAATTTCAGTTGACCCTTAATTTCCAGCATAATTCTCCAAAGTAATTACGAGAGATCAGAAGGGTTACTCCAGCAGGGTTGTGCACACTGCATGGCATTAACAGCAATAATGTATTTTAGGAATTACCTCTGGAGATTGTTCCTTTGTTCACTTTTCATATAAAAGGAGGAGTTGAGCTTTTTAATATATCTGTGCAAGGTAGTATGTAACTCGTATTTCTGTTTGGCAGATGCTTGTGCCTTTTGATGAGATGCCTTATCATAGAGGCCTCATATAAATTAAGTCATGTACTCCAACGTAACCATTTTAACCAGTTTTACACATTGTAGTCCTTTTTAAAAAAAAGTTTTTTGTCTTTCAGTAGTGTTAAGTTCAGCTTGGATAGAACATTGCACAGGAGATGATGAACTGGTACGTTTTAGGTTGTCCATGTATAGCATTATGGTGCTTTATTTCAGCCATGCATAGAGAAGCGTGTAATAAACCCCATAATATTATTCAAGATGATATGCATACAATATAGCTTCATAATGCTAGTTTTATTCCAGGTGCATTTTGAATAAAATCTTCCTTTTCAAAGGTGGGGGTTCTAATGGAAAACAACTTCAGTGCGCCCTCAATGCCAATGTGAATTACTATGTTTTGTGCACTAGCCATTTGGAGGACCCAAGAAGGGCCATGAAAGAAGCCCATTAAGTGTTGTGGCCTGCTACGCGCATGTGCCGTTCCAAGAGACTTTCATGTTTTGACCATGAGTTTTAAGGCCATGGTCTGATAGCTCCAGGTTTAGGTGGACCACAGAGCACAGCTGTAAGGCATGTCTTTGAGACAGCGATCCCTGCTGGCCAAATATGGAGTTGCATTGCTTCAGTGTTGGGAGGTGGGGGGGGTTAATGGTGATCCCCTGACTGACCTTTCCTACTTCAGACAAATGTCTGAATGTGAAGCGTAACGTAGTTTGTTTCAAGCATCGCTGCGAGTAGCATGTTAGATTGTTGCCCCACCAGTGTCCCATGTCGAACATTTCACTTTATTCCTGTAAAACTGAGAACATTTCAGAAACGCTTCGCTTCTAGCTAGACACGTCCAGGTCTCTTTCCTGGCAAGGGGTCTTAATGATGTTTGTCTTAAGAAGCAAATAGATTATACTTCCTGTGCTTATCTATCCAACCTACAAGCACCTTTCGGATGTTTGAGTGATCCCGTTGTAGTTTTAAAATACTCTAAATCTTTGCAAAAGCTTTTATTTCTCTAGAAAAGTGTGAAAGTAGGATCAGATCCAACTTGTTAAAGATGGGTTTGTAAATTAGCATAAGCTCATCCTACAGGTCTTCAATGAGACATCCGATTTGAATATTTTAGATCATTGTCCTGGTATAGATTCAACTGTGACCAAAAGCAGACAGATTCTCACTGAATTTCTTCTGGTACTTTATGAAGTCCATAGTTCCTGTTATCCCAAAATAGAGGAAAACAACCCCACAATGGTACCTGATACTCCACCTTAACCTTAACAGTAGGGATAGGGCTTGTGCTTGCTTTGAGTAAAGATCTAGGCTTGTTACAGGGTTAAAAACAAATTAGAGACTTTTAAAAAATATTTTTTCCTTTTGCTGGTTTCAGTGAGAGTGTAAGATAAATAACGATGATTAACATTTTCATCTAATATTTTTTTAACCTATCTTTATCAAGGCTGTCAGCTCTGGGACTGACTGTACAGTTTGGGAAATGACAAAGGGTGGCCCCATACATGCTGGGAGTCGGGAGTGTTCTATGTACATTCCTTATGTATTGGGAGAAACTTCAGAGACTTATCATACCTGGGTTTTAGAGTTGGGTAGTGTGTAAAATTTGAGATGGTAAATTATTTGGCTGTTGTATTTTGTATGTTTGACCTTGCGTAGTGAATCAATAAACCATTTCAAGTTTTGTTTGAAAATTTTTCAAACCTTGCATTTTGAATCACTAAGCTTAATTTTTTGTTTAAAAAAAAATAATTTAGGTGATTTTTTTTTTCCCTAAATGAATGTGATGCAGGTAAAAAAGAAGCATTTGATTCTATTTAATTAAGCAAGATTTTCAGAAAAGCAAATTGTCAAAGTTGTTTGATTCCGCAAATAAGATGCAAGTGACATATTCATGGAGGTGAACAGAAGCATAGCAAACTGGATGCCACACATTGGCTGTTCAGTAGGGTGTATGGTCACCCAGTACTGCTTAAGCAATGATGGTAATGGGGCATGAACAGGATCGGATTGTCCAGCAGTTCTTGTGGATACCTCTTCATATTCATTTTGTGAGCAAAAATTCAAAGATCCAGTAAAGCTCTTGATTTTAATGCATAATATGTGGAATGGTTTAAAAAATTGGTTCGTTTCTGTCATATTACCGCCACAGCAATAACCTGGGTTTAATTTCTGGAGGTGCCTTCTGCCAGGGCTGGGCATATGCATTTGTCTGCATTCTGAGTCTTCCTTGATTGGTTCTGGACGACTTCCACCTCATTCCCACTGCATTCCCAAGTTAAAATGGGGATACAATGAGAAAATTAAACCTAATGTTGTTTAAGTCATATAATGGGTTACTACAACATCAGTGTATAAATAAATGGTTGGTGTATAGACATACTATGTATGTTTTGACCCTGTTAATCACGGTTAATTTAGGCTAATGATTTTCCAGTTTGTGGTTTTACGTCCAGCACTGCAGTTTTCAGTCAAATTGATGGCAGCTTCGATGGATGTTTATCACAAGTCTAATTGGAAATCCTGGCTCTGCCAAGCTGCCATTAGATTGCATATGCACTAATGTTCTCACCTTTGATTTGATGCAATTTGCTTAGTAATCAATCTAACCCTAATTACCAGCAGGTTTTTGGAGTACTGGCTGAGAACACAGTTCCACAAATGGTCAGAGCTCAGGATCAACCTCTCGAATTGAGGCATAAATGTTGTACCATCCTGTGTATATAGTAATGCTATATGGGCAGGTACTGAGACGTTTCTATCGTCTGCACTCCTTACATATAATTATTTGCTACTTAATGTGTGATGGCAGCACAGTGGCTCAGTGGGTAGCACCGCTGCCTCAGGGAGAGACCTGGGTCCTTTCTGTGTGGAGTCTGCATGTCCTCCGTGTCTGCGTGGGTTTACTCCGGGTACTCCGGTTTCCTCCCACAGCCCAAAGACATGCGTGTTAGGTTAATTGATTACTCCAAATTGGCATTGACTTGTGTGTATGTGTATATATACGTGACTGGTGTTGAGATGAACTTGTTTATGGATATAACCTTGTGTGTGTTGCTGGCCACTGATGCCGATAGTGACGTTAAAGAAGCCAAATAAATGTAACAATGTGTGCTAATATAAATGTTTCGGGGGCTTTATCGTGTCAGTTAATGAACAAGTTGTAGATAGAGTACTGGTATGTAAGATCAGTACAAATTGGATTCACTGTTTGTCTCTGGTTCACCCACACCCTGGCCAGGGGGGTTTGGATCCTGTCCAAGAATTCACCACTGGGAGAAATGGACTAGGAACAGGGTGCCAGTTCATCACTGAATCCTATCACCTGCCCTTTATCTAATTGTTTAACATGTAACCTAGTACTTAATAGTAAATAATACTTTGTGTTCTGCTAAAATATCGATGATGGGTAATCTGGAATTCTTAATATCATGTATACTCATATTTAGTAATGTGATGTATATGGTTAATAGGTTCAAAGTAATTATTGGCCCAGAGTGTAGCAAATGATTGACTGTGAGTACCAGATAGGTGTGACAGTGTATACACACAATGGAAAGAAGACAGCCTACGGCCTCACAACACAGAAATTATATTTGGATTCAGTAAAATTACACATTGTCTGGACAACCTGCCGATGTTCAAACCGAGAATCAGAATGTTGAAGGAAGATGATTCAGGTGACTTTAAACGTGGCATAATTGTAGGTGCTAGACAGGTTGGTCTGAGAAACTGCTCTACTGACATTTTTACACACAACCCCTTCTAGAGTTAACATAGAATAGTCTGAAATGGAGTACTAGTTGTCAGAGGTGGGAGTAAGTCACACGTGCAAGTCGTAATCACTGTGGAAAAAATCAAGCAAGTCAAGTCCCTGCTATAAGTCAAGCAAGTATCAAGTCAAGTCCTTTAAATTAGTATGCCCTAACTTGCTAATGTTCTGTTAGCCAGTGATTAGCTTAACAGACACAGTCACTTACCTCTCTCTCTGGGTTTTGAAGTGGTGAATGAAGTTTGAAGTTGTTGGTCGTGTTGCTGATTTTGGTACTGCAAACCCTGCACATTGCTGTTCTCATCAACTACATACTCCTTAAATCCAAATGTCTCTTTTAGGAGCAACCGTGTCCATGATAAGAGCAATCATCAATTCTGCTGGTCTGCTGTATCCTCTCAGTATGTACAAAATACAAACATTTAATAAAAAATACAAGTCATTTCGAGTTATCTGTGCCAAGTCTCAAGTCATGTCGAGTCTTTTATCAATGTTCATCAAGCAAGTCTCAAGTCCTTAAAATCGTGACTCGAGTCCCCCACCTCTGGCTACAACGTTTTAATCCTAGTACTATGTCAGAGGTAGAACAAAGAACAATTATGCTGCTGTTAAGTATTTTTTAGTTATCTGTGTTTTATTTAAGAATTATTGTAACCTTACTTTTTACTTTTACATACTACATTACTCTAACTACATTTAAAAAAATGGCACAACTGTGGTGGTTACACGCTAACACGCACCTCTTAATTTTTGCAACTTGGAGCTCATCGCACATGCCGCTTCACGATTCATAAAGTACACCTCTACATGCATTTACAAACCTCTATGAGAGATCATAAAGATATTCATTCAGATGCTGCAATATTTCAGAGAATACTGCAGCAAATGAAATCTTATAGCCATCCAGTTGTTCTTGCAGGTTTGCGGGACATGATTTGTGCATCTCTGAGTATAAAACTTGTAAAGATGTTCAGCATAAAGCATTCTACTCCAAATAAAATAATTGTATATAGTGTTTATTAGTTGTGGAGCCTTTGTCAATAGTTAACCCTAGATCTGGACACCTAAAACAGGCAAAGTCTCTGTGCTTTTCCTGATCGAGCATGTCTGACTCAAGTAACCACAGTCTCCATAATGTCCTAAATTTCCCACAACTAGTAACACTGGTCAACATGAGCTGAGTCTGGCAGGTGCATCTTCAGGGGACAGAGTGAACCCTTCCCCCTGCTATTACCACTAATCCCATTTAAAACAAGACAAACAAAATCCCTCTTGCTCTCCGCCACCACTAATACCTTGGCTTATTGGAAAATTCTCAGACTTGTTTGCAAATATGAACAAAGTGGTGTGAACTGAGGAGGCTCGGCGACGTCTCGAAAGACCTTGCTAATGTGAGGCACGTTCTCATTTTCTCAGAGTACACACTCATGGGCTGGACTCGTCAAATCAGGTGCCTGATTCGAGGCTGGTTCAAAGACAGTGCTTGTTAAAAAACTGCGACAGGCTCTGTGGGAATAAGCGTCTCACCAGGGTGTTGGGGAGCTCTCTGCACTAATGAACGCCGAGGACGGGGCTCATTATCGTGCCCTGCCTGCCTGATTCCCTGCCTCACTGGCTCATCTTGCTCACTGATACCCTTCCTAAGTGATAATAAAGGAAAAAGGGGATTTTCTAGCCAAATAAGTTGGTATCGCTTAAAATAAATGACCCGTACTGATGCGTACTTTAAATGGTAAGTGATTGTGCTGTTTATGTATTGCTGATTATGATATTTGAGACACTATATGGTGTAATATTTGTGGACCTATAATGGCAGAACATCACAACTCTTGTAACTTTCACTCCTTTTGCTGCTTTAACAACGTTCACTCGTCTGAGAATTTCACTAGATGGGAGAATGTCATTAGAAAATTCATTCAAACGTAAGACAAATGAGGCCAGGTACTGATACTGAGCTATAATTCTTGTTATAATCTCCATTTCAATTGATCTTAGTGTTATCACATGAGGTTGGTTTCTGTCCAGACCAGATCAGTCGTACCACAAAAAAACTGGCTTAGGTCTTGTAAAACTCAAACATCAGTTAATTCAATGGTTCAATGTTAACGTGGCAGATGGTTGACCCTGCCCTAGTCTACTTGGTACTGCTCCAGATACTTCAATTTCAACCTTTTATACATAGCATTTTTTCATCCCATTTACATTATATACATTGTATTACATGAATTTGCTTTTCTAATGCTCTCGTTTAATAAAAATATTTTTTAATCGCTTCGGTGTATAGCGCTCTCATCTCTTTTGTGAGGTGTGCATATTCATATGTATATCCACTACTCTATATGCACTCCTCACGAAAATAAGGGGATATGTCATTAGGGGATATATCAAAATGAATACGAAGCGATTAAAAAATATTTTTAATGATCGCTATACACCGCTCACAAAAATGAGAAGATATTTTAAAATGAATACGAAGAGAATCACACTGCTTGAAAATCTGATCCTGTCCATATCCCAGTGCTGTCAGTGTGTTTTGGTAGTTTTGCTTCTGTTCACCCTCATGAATATGTCACTTAATTGAATTTGTATCTCCTTTGTGTAATCAAACAACTTTCTTTGACTTTTTATTTGCTTTTCGGATTATCTTGTTTAATGAAATACAATCAAATGCATCTTTTTAATCACTTCATATTCATTATTAAAATATCCGCTAACTCTTGTGAGCTGTGTATAGACACACACACACCCAATCGTATTATTCATCATGGCATATCGTAGCTTTGAGAAAAGCATTTTTTTAGTTTTTTATAAAGTTTGCTGAAGCATGATGGCAATTTGTATTAATTGTAGATCGTAAAGAGTGATTAGATGAATTGCAAGATGAAAATTACCGTATCACATAAATTACTGCATTCCAGCCCATGATCTAGTTAGCTAAGGAGAAAAGGTTAATGAGGACAAGACAGCTGATATCAAGTCAAGTAAGATTTATTAATATAGCACTTTTTACAGTGGAGCATTGTCTCAAAGCAACATACAACATACAACATAATGGTAGCTTAAAAGGCCAATCCAAAGCCAAATTGAGCAATCCTCTTAAAAAAACTCCCTAAATGTTGTACTGAACCTTTGGAGGACCAAGACTCAAAAAGGGACTCATCCTCCTTGGATGGTTTAGATGTTAATTGAAATAATATTCATGTCTGCCAATATTTCATTCTGGGAGGTACATTGTCCAATGACAACTGAAGGCATGGTGAGACTGCTTTCTGTTGATGAAGACCAGTAGAGTGATACAGAAGTGGAGAAACATCTTAGTGTGTGGGGCTGGAGCTGGTATCGAAACCTAAGACCAATAAGAAAGGAGAAAAAGTAGTTATAAATGCATGAACCAGTTTCTCTGCATCTTGAAAATAATTGGCATATCTAAGTTTAGCAATATTACATAACCAAAAGATAGCAGTTTGTGTGATGTTGCTAATATGCACATCAAGAGCGAGATCTGAATCAATTGTAATACCAAACCAAGTTTTTTACAATTGAGCTGGGCATTACCGAACAGCCATCTACATTTAGGATAGATGTTGCCAACCTGTCTTTCACAGTCTTTGGTCCAACTAATAAAGCCTAAATAGAGCCTAAAGGCAGCAGGTACAGTAGTGCTCGACAGTTTGACTTTAAAATTTTCTGTATTTCTGCATACTGTAAATATGAAATTTAGAGTTTCTTAAAAGTACGAAAAGTAGATCAAGATAAACCAAAGGTCAGGACATCTGCCCATGAACATCACAAGAGAAGGTGGGTCATGCAGCAAGATAACGACCCCAAGCACACAAGTCATTCTACCAAAAAATGGTTAAAGAAGAATAAAGTTAATGTTTTGGTCCCAATCCCATCTAAATGTTGTGAAAGGACCTGAAGCGAGCAGTTAATATGAGGAAACCCACCAACATCCCAGAGTTAAAGCAGTTTTGTACGGAGGAATGGGATAAAGTTCCTTCAAGCCAGTGTGCAGGACTGAAGAAACGGTTACCTGAAATGTTTAGTTGCCTTTATTGCTCCACACGAGTGTCACACCAAACACTGAAAGAAAAGGTTCACATAATTTTGCCACATACAAAAATGTAATATTGGATCATTTTCCTCAATAAATAAATGGCCAAGTATAATCTTTTTGTCTCATTTGTTTAACTGGGTTCACTTTATCTACTTTTTGGACTTGTGTAAAAATCTTAGAATGTTTTAAGTCATATTTATGCTTAAATATAGAAAATTCTAAAGGGTTCACAAACTTCTGAGCACCATTGTACTGGGAGAATAATAGTGAGCCAAGCACAGACCTCTGAGAGACACCATAATTCATTTTGAGGGCTTTGAGCATTGATTATTTAAATAAACTAAATGGTACCAATTGGTCAGATGAGAATTAAACCAAGAAAGTGCCCTTAATACCATTTAAGTGTTTTCTAGTCTATTCGGTAAGATTTCATGATCTATAGTGTCAAATGCTGCACTTAAATCCAATAGAACAAAAAAAAGAAACATGTCCATTATCTAATGACATTAATAGATGATTAAGTACCCTAATGCTGCTTCAGTATTATGATGAGGCCTGAGTCCGCACAATTGGTCTGTAATTAGACAGCACACAAGATTGGCTTTCAGGGGTTTTATTATGGCCCATTTAAATGATTTGAACACATAACCAAAAGTAAGGGATGAATTTAAGATTATATGCAGTGATTCTATAACACTATGTATGAATTATTTGTGCAAATATGTAAGAATTTAATCTAATAAGCATGTTGCTGATGTAGATGATCAAATCATTAAGAGTTACAAGGCCTGGATTAATTGCAGTGAAAAAGGTTTCAGGTGCCCAAGAAAGTTGTGAAATCGAGTTCCTTATCTCGTAAGGTCATCACCAGTGAAGAGCTTGCAAAATGGCAAAGGGCATCTTAATGCACAGTTAGGCTTTTGGAGGATGGCTTGGTGTCAAGAAGGGCAGCAAAGACGCCACTTCTGTTTAAGAAAAACATCAAGAACAGATTGACATTCTGCAGAAAGTATAGAGATTAGAGAGCAAAAGAATAGGGTAAAGTTATTTTCTCTGTAAAAAAGTCACCTTCAGACTGTTTGGGGCATCTGAAAAAAATATCGTCAGGGGAGGAAAAGGTGAGTCCCGTATCAAGCCAACAATGAAACAGCCCTTGCTTTTTATCCAGGGAAGTAGGTTTACTAAAAAAATTACCTAAGTGCCATGAATAAGGAATGGTATCAAAACATCATCCAAAAGCAACTTCTCTCAACAGTCCACGAGCAATTTGGAGATAAACAATGCTTTTTCAGCATGATTGAGCACCAAGTGAAAAGATAAAAGTGATAACCACATGGTTCATTAAACAAAACATTAAAATTTGGGGTCCATGGCCAGGAAACTCATCAAATCTCAATCCTATTGAAAACTTGTGGTTAATCTTCAAATAGAATGTAGACAAACAAAAACCCAGGAACTGTAATCAACTCCAAGCACTGATTGAGCAAGAATGGTTTGCCATTATTTAAGATGTAAGCTGATGTTCAGCATGCCGAGGCAAATTGTCTTAAAGAAGAAGGGTTAAAAAGACTTTGCTTAAACTGAATGTATTTGTCAATAAAAAGTTAAACACATATGAAATGCTTATAATTGTACTTCATTATATCATATAAACTTGTGACAAAAGGTTCCAAAAAAACAGAGTGAAACAAACTTTGTTAAAACCACGATTTGCGCTATTCTCAAAACCTTTGTCCATGACTGTACATACAGCACTTTGCCTAATCTCTAGTGAAAACACCTTATATCTAGCTAATATTTTAGCTGATGGGATGAACTTTGATTGATAGTTTACAACTCCTATACCCTTGTCTTTTGTTTAGTCTCTTCTTTGATATTTGGCTCTGACTCTGCTTTTGGCAAACTGCCTTATTAGAAAGGCAGCAACATATTACACTCAGAATGACCCAGTGTAATTCCAGGGTTTGCCCAGGTCAACAGCATGAATAAATTCCAAATGTTATGCAGTATTTACTAGCAGGTTTGTATAATACACCCACTAGTTAAAATGGGTGTTTACATAGGTTTCACCATGTCGTGCTTACTTTACGGAGCTGTTAATAAATGCCAGTGAGATCTTGAGAGATATAAGGCAATGGAAATGCGCAGGAAAGGTGTGCCCCTTGGGAACCAATGTTGTAAGTTTCAGACATTTTTCCAAGGTGTAAGAGAGAAAAACACATTCACCAAGGCCAGTGCTGTATGTTGGTGGGTTTTTTTTTTTTGCTTTACTTTTCACTTTTTGCTCATCTTCATTCCCTCAGACACAGCCGAGATTCGAGTGAGGTTTGTGTTTACCGTTGGCGAGTTCAAAAGCAAGGGATGTTTTCCTTTTCAAAGTCCACAAACCCAACTTTTTCAAACCTGTGCTGCTGCTTTGCCCGGGCCCTTGGGAGAGGCAGCAAAAGCAGAAGCGAGGGAGAGTGGAGGGGCCTGTGAAAGAGAGGAGGCCCAGGATATAGAGCTCTATCACTCATCTTCTCTCGCCTCTCTCTCGCATACACTCGCACACTCACGCAAACATACAAAAGACTGACAGGCCAGTGCTTCAAAGTCATAGCACCTTGCTTTCTTTTCTCTGCTGTGGAATTTCAATGCCATATTTCATTTTTCATAAAGATGGGGTGTGGTTAGGGAGACAGGTAGGGTGCAATTTCTCGGGACTGTTCCACAGTAGTTGTCTCTTGCAGATGACACTGATACACCAAAGACAGACCACAATCAGATGTTTAATTAAGGATGCACAAAATCATTTTTCAAATACTGTATTAGACAATAACGACAACAGAGGTATGAGTAGCACCCAAAAATGGCTGTCAATTCAACACAGTTATGAAAGTTAACAAGCCAATTCTCTGTCAACAGCTTGGTGTTAATGTGTAAAGACAAACAGAAAATGCATGTTTACATGCAAAATTAGTATCATCGGTGGATAATAAACTATGTCCAATGCTATTCCAGTACAACACACAGGTACAGATACTGATGTAATTGCCAGACTGTAACATCACTACTTTCTTAGTTATCATGTACTCGACTTTTAGACATTTCAAAAACCAGCACCTGTGCTTTGTGATGGCAACTGTTCCTATTTGTAATGTGGTGCCATTTGCAAAAACTTGTTCATAAAATACTTTTCACTACAAAACTATTCAGTAGTAGCATTTACAAAAGAGTATATCTTCAAACCTTGACTGTATAACTTTGAAATGAAATAACCAGCTAAATGAATTTAGCAAGTGTTAGCTCTATTTACCTTTATAAGTTACATTTGTAGCATTTAAAAGCAGATGCTTTTATTCAGAGAAACATAGGACCGATACAGTTCCAAGCAAGCGTGGGTTAAGGGCCTTGCTCAAGGACAGCAGTGGCAGCTTGGCAGAGGTAGGATTTTAACCTGGAACCTTCTGATCCGAAGTACTTTAACCCTTGGAATGTAGAAGGAAACCGTAGTACCAGGAGTAAACCCACATTGGACCTGTTTCCACATTCCACCCGGGACATTTCTAAGCAGCTTGTTGTACTGGGGCAAATTTAGAAGGGACACAAATTTTATGGAGGCAGATGATGTTTTGTTCTGTGCTCAGTCATGGTTTGTGATCACACTACATGAATACTGTGCATGAGTCCAACTGATCCACTCCCAAGCACAGCTCTTCAAACAGGCCCAGTCACAGTATGGAGTGGTCATACTAGGAAAAAACGAAACACGCTTTGGGTCAAACATGCTTATATACATTAAGGAACACCTTGTTAAAGCATGCTCTTACCAAATAATAGGCTGGAGCAAAGCAAAACAGACACTTAAGACAGGAACTGAGAACTGAATAGAGAAATACACAATGGGATTTATTTACTGCTTTCTTTCTCACCCTTAGATTCACATCCTCCTCTGCACATACGTACACAGAACCCCCTCCCCACCCACACCCTCGCCCCAGCTCACTCTGTTATTTTTGATTAGCCATAAACGAGCAAATATTTTTCCAAGTGTTCTCTAGGTTAGATCCCCATTTAATTAAACTGGCTTATTATGTCGCTCTCTGATTAGTGGAGGGGAATCAATTATTCAATTCACAAACATGGGCCGCAGGAGCTGGAGGTGCACAACGAGCTGCTCATTTAATTCCAAGGACACTAATTAGCTACAAAGCAAAGCAGGAACTTTCTGCTTCTCTCCCACCCAACACTTCTCCCTTCTGGTTTCCTGTGCATGCAGTGCACCGGGTGCACAGAAAAGGGAGGAGCGACTAGGAGAAAATAAATAGAATGAGGTTCAACTGAAAGGATGAAGAGGGCAATTGCTGATGGGTCAGTCTTCTTGTTAGCAAGGTCACGTCGGTACTGGAAGGTGGCAGGTAAGCTTATTTGCTAATTTATAGATCATGGAAAAAATGCCTAAGCAGGCAATAACTTCAGGGACTTCCTGTAGCTCCAAGCTAAGCAGCCACCTCTTTAGGTTCTTTTGCAATGAAACAGTGAGCAATTATCTGAATTATTGACAGCAGATTCTCATTTC
>JAVSBV010000059.1:3010593-3021577 GCA_033117975.1 Parotocinclus spilosoma
CACAAACAAAAAAAAAGCTTGGACATTATGGAAAATGCATATAAAAACACAGTGTTTCTTACATTTACTTTTAATTTTATTCCATTGCAGAAACTTAATCTCATTTGTTATTTAATATTTGTTCCTGCATTTCAGGCCTACAACACATTCAATTTAAAGCTAGTAATAAAATAAAAAAAACTAAATAAATATGTAATTTCAAACAGGTAATGTCAACAGGTGATTGTAATCATGGATCAAATGCATGTTTAAAAAAATGTACCTTAAAGAAACTTTGGAAGGGGTTTGCATATTTCTCCCTCTACAGTGCATAATATAATTAAACAATTCAATAGGAATCAGGAGGAAATTCAGTGCGCTGACAGCACTTGCTAAATGCCTGTGACTTTTGATCTTACAGACAACAGTGTATGGAGAACTGCAATTCAAAAATAGCTTTGCAAAAAAGCATCATGTCCAGCATGTCCAGAAGCTCCACCCACTTTTATGGTCCTTGCAGGCCTGAAATCCAGGAATGGATGTTCATTAAACAATGAAATGGAGTTGGTCAGACAAAACATCATACTGTCTGCAATCAAATAAAAGTCAAAGCCAATGTAAGAAACACTGTGTGCTTTTTTTTATGCATTTTCTATAATGTACCAACTCTTTCAGATTTGGCGTTGAAGGACGGCAGGGTAAAAACAGACTTCTTAGTGAGGTGAAACTCATCTAAGTGTCACGGTCAAAGTGAAATTTATTTATATAACACTTTTTACAATGGTGCATGGTAAGTTGTATCATGAACCTGTTAGGATTGAGTACCAATAAAAATATACCAGAGACAGCTCATTTGAGTGAGTGTCTAATATTGTTAAAAAATTATCAATTTATTTACATAAATTCTACACGTCATTCTTTTGCAAAAAATGGTCTGTGACCCTAATGAACCGTGTCATTTTTTTTGTAGGGACTTGACCAGTGTACTCTCAATGGCCAGCAGAGCTAGGCTACTCAGACGGCCTTGGCCCATTGTGTTGTTGGTGTAGGAATTGAGACTTAATGTTAACAGCGTGTACCCCTGAGGCATTGCACTGTCCAACAGCAAACTAATGAAGTGATATTAAAACCCAACCCAGAAGTTAACTGTAACAAGGAAATACTATAAGTGTATTTTATTTACAGTGTAAAAAATGAGCAATGGCAATGGTCAATTTCTCCAAGCAAATACCAAGAAATGGGTCTTTCGACTTCATTAGCAAAATCTGCGATGAGACTGAGCTCCTGATGATTAAGATTAAAATTAACATTAAAATAGGTTTTCAGTATTGTCTATGGTCAATGCATTTTCCCCTACAAACTAAGTGTCCAGCCACTGCTTGTTCTGCCTACAGTCTCTGAACTACAAAGAATGCAGTCATCAAAATATTGCAAATAGCTGTAAAGTTTTAGCTAAAAGCAAAGAGGGAGATACATTTCTTCGTGTTTACTTATCTTGATGCAACTCTAATCAGGGTAGCCTATCTCATCTTAAGTTGATTTGAATAACTTCACTTGTGTTGTTTGTTATTTGAATAACACAACTTAGTGTGTATCTTTAATTCATGCATTCAATTTCAGTTTCACACACACACACAAACACACACACAATCACATTCACTGAAAAATACACACCTTTTTATATTCCACTTGTCTTTAAAATATGGGTAGAACTTAAGGTACCAGAAAAAAAACTCACACAGGCATTGGTAGAATTCCACATGTTCAGAATCCAGGCCATGAATCAAACCATGGGTCTATTAATGTGCGAGGCAACAGTGCTTAACACTGGGCCACTGTGTCACCCAACCTTTAACTTCTCACTTCAATTTTAAGACACTTTGAATAAGACCATCTGCTAAACAGTGTGCATGACTTCAATGTTTTCTAAATCACACTGCAGGTGCTGTATTTGCATTGGCACCTGCCTGCAAGCTTATATTAATTGAAGTGTTGTTTGGCTCATTTGAATGACGCAATCCTGTGTCAACTTGGCAGCAAATCAACATGGATGTTTTCACAGACACCGCATCAGGACCTAAGTGTATTTAAAAGAACACAGCACTCCTCAAAAACTTTAAATTGAGATTAATTCCTTCACGAGCCGAAAGTAACTTCTGCATGACGGGATCACCAATAAACCTGATTGAACAGTGATGGTGAGTGTTGTGAAAGCCACGGTTGTCTGATCAAGTTACGGTGCAAAAACTAACGAAGGCAAAGGCGAAGAAAAAGAGGAACTGACGATGGCTAATTAGTAAATCCATAATGTTTTCCTCCTCTTAAGCGCCTCCCTGGAGGCTATTTTGAATCATTATGCAAATTATGTTGTCAAATGTCAATTAGTACAGGAAGACACTCTTATGATTTATTATTTTCAAGTGTGCTTCTGTGGTTGGAAACCTTTTCCCACCAGTCATCAAAGGAAATAGAAAATGAGGTTGTGTGTACAAAAGTGCATGCCAGTCCCTCTCACATGATAGGAAGACTTAAACCCTTAATTTTATGGCAGAAAAACACAAGGGCCTTACTCTAGATCCTTACTGAAAAACCTTGGTCTAATGGTTCTCATCACGTGTAAATGGGTTTAGATAATTTTTCAGAGACTCACATGTCACAGGCAAAAGGTACTTAAAAACATACTCAAAATTGTAAATTAGGCTAAAAAAAAACCCACCAACAAAATAGTTGTCCTGCAAATCAGGAACGTGATACTGTGGGCAGTAAAAGTGCTTTTGTTTCCCCAAAACTATTCCACTTCACAACCAAGGGTGAAGTGTCGTTCTTAGTGGCAGTGCAATTACAGAGAGAAAAAATCAGCCAATAAAAGACAATGGTGGATGTCAATTAGATTTTGTAATTGAATAATTACTGGACAGAGCACCATGGCAGAGTGATTACAGGAGCAGTTCTCCAAATGTCAGAAAGCAATTGAAATAAATTACACAACTCTAAACTGATTGCTCTGATTAGACACCACAGACAGCCTTGGTCCATTTCCCCAGTTTAGCAAACCTTCTCGCTTATTCTTTTTAATTTCTACTTCTTTCAGTCAAGGCTATGTAGTTTTTATCATCTGACAAAATGCATATTTAAATTGGGGTGAGGTCTGATGAAGCCACAGGCCACTGCACAAGATTTGTATGATTTTAAGACCATTTTTAGTCCATGTGGTGGGCCCTGCATGGACTGTGAATGGAGATATTATTATCCAACACTTGCATCAGCTAAAAAATGCTCCACCATAGTAATCAGGTGATGAGTCAAAATTTCAAAGGGGTCACATGGACCCAAACCATGCCAGTTAAATGCCCCCACAGCACAGCCACTTTAACCTCTCACTTATTTTTTTCTTATATAATCTAAAAACTGCCCAGAACACATGGTGAGAATCTTAAAAGAGTTTTGAAAGTAAAATACAGTAGACATGCAGTGGATATTGGTTTAAAACAATCCTCTTTTGGCTGTTCCCTATAGGAGTGACCACAACGGACCATTCACATATTAGATTTGGCACAGGTCTTTATGCCGAATGCCCTCTATGGCACAGCCCTCCCCAATTATCTGGGTTTGGGAAGGGCTTGCTGTTTGCACATGAACAATTATTGAATGGTGCTTTGTAATACTTTATCTTTTGTAAGCCACTCAGTCAAAGGTGTCCTCTATCCTCCAATTAACTTTTTCAAAAAAAATGTTGTAAACAACAAATGTACAGTTTTCTCATGCAATTCGGAAGCTCCTGCGGATTCAAACAGCATATTAGTATATTACAGACACCAACATGAAACAGCAGCATTGAGACATTCTTAAGCCAAAGTACTGATCTTACCCTAATCTTCTGCTCATTCATTTGGCATGGAAATTATTTAATTTATTGAACACCCTAAGTGAAGGGTTTCAAGTTTATTTGAAAAGTGCTGGGCCAGCAGCAGAATCTTCCTTTTCACAGCCCAATTAGGGACCACATCAGAGTTGTTAGTTGAATGGTTTATTCATTATCCAGAGGTACATTTAATGGGGCAAACTCATTTAGAGGCCCATTATTAAACTTGGCAACAGATCATATTATCTGGCCGTTTTGATCTTTCTGAAGCAAGCATGAAATAAAGAGTAACTCTGCAAAAAAAGAAACTTAACTACATGCCAGGTCAGGCCTTTTGATTAAACATTGAGGAATTGCCTCTTACAAAGAACAGAGTCATATATTGCTGCCACGGATTCCCTGGAGTGCCTCCCTTATTAAATGTCCAACATTTAGCTCAGCCAAGTTTTCCAGCTGGGTCAAAAAGGCGAATTGTCTTTTAACCATTTTGTGTTCAGGTTTGGACTCAAGAAGGCTGTCACAAAAAGTCTAGACTAAAGAATTTTGTCACAGTAAGAAATAAAAGTGGCAACATGGAGAGTTATGCTGCATGGGGTGGGGGCTGCTTGTGACTGGCAGCATCAACCATCATTTGAATATCAAGGTCTTTATTAATAAGTTCATGTTGATTCATGTTTGTCATGGATCCACTGGGTCTGCAGGGAGAGTGTCCCTAGGTAGAGTGTGCCCCATTTTGAAGAAAAGTATAAGAACAGCATGAATAAAACAATGAAGACTAAAAAAAAAAAACAAGGCGCATGTTCCTAGGTAATTTGGATTTTTTTTCCTTTTATAGGCTTGATATGCATAACAAGGCATAACAATGTAAATTTGATGAGATTACCCATATGGAGACAAAACTGTCAAAAGTTTGACATGAAAGACAAGACACTTAAAAGTAAGATCCTTTTTATTATTTTATTCTATTGAGGTCCCACAGATAAACAGAATATCAAGTAAAGGTGGACTTTATGTGTAACAACAAACTCAACATAACGAATGCCTTTATTTGATTTAGTCAATTGCTGACAATGAAATGTCAACCAAGAAACTGTCAGTAATCATGGTGAGGGGTAAGGGTTATCCATCCTTGAAACACTGAGCATTAAGAGATAATGCACCCTGAACAGGGCACTGATCCAGTACAGAGCATCAAACACACATTTGCTCATTCAGGCCTGTGGACAATTTAGAGAAGGTAATCCACATACTTTCATGTTTTAGCGAAGTAGAAGGAGACTGTAGTACGCAAAGGAAATCCACACGTCAATGAGGAGAGCATACCAAACTCCACACAGACTGTAAGTGAAGGCAAGTATTGAACGTAGGATTCTGAAGTTCTGTTTGCTGCCATCAATCACACAAACAAGTTAAACGAAGCCAGCTTTTGGGTAAGGTCTAACAAGAACTTTACATAAAACATAAATCCATACTCGACTTACATATGTATGTACATATATACATATATACTAAAACTAAAATAGTGGGAAGTTAGGAAATTGGAAATTATACACCAAGATACCCAATTAGTCAAAAACTTGAATCATATGATTGCATGCCCTCAAACTTATTCAAATATTTTAAAAGGCAATATTGAAACTAGACCCACTTTACTTTCTTCTATCATGTGTATACCATTAGTGGGCTCTATCAAGTGGTATAAATCTTTAATTTTAGAGATCAGCAGTAATGGCCGAAACAGTCTAAGATCTCTGCTCCGTTCCCTTTCATCCTCTCAGTTGGTGGAATTCCAGAGGGGGCCGCACTCAATCGTTTGCTCCCTTAAGTACACAAAATTAGCTGCTTATCTGTTGATCTCCGTACATGATCCCTGTGAAATCCTTTCTGTGTGTCCAAGCTTCACAAGAGCCTAGCTGCAAAAGACATTCCCTAGTCTTTCTTTCTCTGAACTCCCACCTCTGCACTTGCACTATAAGAGGGAAAACTGGGCCTATTTAAATTACTTTCAAAGATAATAAGTAATGGGCTTCTGGCTCTGTCTCTACCCTTAAACACAGGAGCTAGTAGTTGTGTGTGATTTTCCAAAAACATTAAGACAAGATTTAGCTGTTCTTCATATCTTTCAATTGGTGTGCAGGCAGAAAAATATGAAAAATAAAGCACAAGGAGTTGGAAAGCAGAGAAATGAGACATAGAGGGAAGCAAAAGCAGAGGGATGAAAAGCTCATTTTGTTTTGATGCATGCCCCAGTTTGTGAACTTGAGTTTCATCCTTGCCATCTTCCCTGCATTTAAATTTTCTAGCTTATATTTCTTGTAAAATAACCTGACCATTTGCAGGCTTCTCTTTAATGCTGCCATGCTGGAATATATGGCTGTGTTAATAAGCACAGCTTATGGAATTAGGTCTGCCTGGGCCTGTTAATGCAGCCCACAGATGCCTGAGAGTGACTGCAGCCCTCGTTAGCCGTGCCTCCTCGCTATTGATTGTGGTGGGCCACTGGGAGCTCTCTACCTGCAGTTGACTTTGTACTTCTACTGGAGTTGTAAGGGTTTGCGAAACAACAGGGACCATGCACATTTCAAACAAGGTCTACGAAAGCCTATCAATTAGGCTTTGAAGGTCAGGCAAGCTCTCTCCTTCCCACTCTCATCCACTTTCTCTCCCTCTTTCAGTCTCCCCAGAACTCCTTTATTTTGTACACGCGGTATCTCCCATGTTCTTGCTCGCTCTTTCCAAAACACATCTGAAGACTCCATTCAATTAAGTATCTCTCAGTTCCAGCTGCTCCCTAAGTGAAAGGTCAAGCAAGTCCAGGAGGCTAAAAGAGAAAGGCCTGGCTTCTTCAGAAAGCCCTGCCCTCCCTCTCGTCCCTCCACCATGCAACAAAGCCTCCCCCAAGCCTAGGTTCTATCCTAATGATCCCCACTGGTCAAACCCTAACTAGCAATGACAGTTCCCTCAAGAAGCACCACTGCAGACGGGAGCCAATCGATCAGGTGGAAAGGGAAAAAGCACACATATAATGATAACCCGCAGACATAATGTCAAGCCCTTGTTCCATCCCAGTTGGTTGACATTCAGGTAGATAGAGGGGCGAGCAAACTGCCTGGACTTCAAAAGAGAGGTACGGCCAGCAGCGAGCTCTTTTGCAACCCAGTGGAATCTGTTAACCCCTCACTCTGTTCAACTCTAATTGCCAAAGATGTAGTCATGAGAGACAATGGAATGGATGGCCCAAATTCATTAGCCATCAATGCAAATAGCACATAATTGAGCCTCATTACCAGCACTCTAACCTAGACTCAACTCTACTGAGAGAACTTGTAACAACTTCAGATAATGCATGTGCAAGGACGTTGGTAAGACTGAGACTGCTCTTAGTGAACCACAAACCTTCTGGATATTCACTTCCAAAGTTGAGAGTAATTGTTCCTCCAACTGATCCCACAGATACATATTATCTGCAAGTTAGCCAAGAAGTAAAAACAAGTGCATGACATACATGTCTGCTTTCACACTTAAAACAAAATCTTCATTTTCACACTGAAAGGTAGAAGACAAATGACTGAATGGTGGAGCCTGAGACTTGCATGGGTTTGTCTAACTCTGTGATGCTTTGGCAATCTTTTCCCCTCTTTAATTGCAAGCAGACATGTGGAACCACACATCTGCTTGACCCGATACATGAGCGCTATTGATCAGGCAAACTTAAAACATTGGGTCAGTTTCCAATCCTTCACCTTAAGTGTATCTATAAAACATTATCAAATGTGCTAATATGATACACCATCCCTGTCTGGCACCCCCTCTCAAGTTCAGATTAAATTCACAGTGTCTCTTTTTGGACAGGGAGGTGGACAGACGGCCTGACTCCAGTGCTAGATGAGAAAGTGCTAGGCTGAGCCATCCCCCTGTCCCAAAGTTCCATCAATAGGCTGAGGAATGGCAGCCAAGCAGTTGCAACAAAAGGACGCCTGTCGCTTGTATGCCGATTAGAATGGGGCACAGGGATACAGAGAAGCAACGGGACAGGCAATAACCAGAGCCTGTCTACTTTTCTTTCTCTATCTCTCTCTCACCACTAAACACTGTGGCAGACTGGGTGATCATGTTTCCCATACTATCAATACAATCGCTTTCTTGGGCCCTGTCTCTTCCAATTGCTGGTTTTTAATAACCTTGTGGGGCATCTTTCTAGGAAGGTCTTCCCATGATGAGAATGTACAGACATAATAATTCAGACATACAGTATTGAGCAAAAGTCTTAGGCCACCATTAGATTAGTTATATCATTGTTTGAGCAATTCTAATGGTATAATGACCATATTAAATTATTAGAATACAACCAGTAAATACGGGAAAATTGTATGCAGTGCAAAACATCTAGAAATTTCTACAAATAGAGAATCTAAAAAATATAGCTTATATAGGCTACTGTGGCAAGTATTTAAGTATGACCTTCGATTACATTGAAGCAATAGTAGCATTTGGCTGTTTCACTAGGATGCCAAGTTGGCCAGTCTGAAGAAGCTTGATCGAGAATCCTCGGAAGAGTAGCAGCCAAGACAACACTTTTTTGGAAGGGGAACAAAATTAAATGGCTGTATTAGATACTGCATTTTAATGCTCAATAATTGGAAGGAATGTCTGGGGGAAAAAATATAAGGAAGTGACAAATCCAAGTTTGAAATACTAAGGCCCAACCGTCAACAATGTGTTATGTTTGGTCATTGTACTATTGCTAAACAAGAAATCTGTACGGTGTGTTATCTAATTCAACATCATTTCTGTTTCTAAAGACCTTGTCAAGAAATGAAAATGAATTAATCAAGGGAAATTAGTGCAGTATTGCATATACTGTATACTAGTGGGGAAAATGGGACATATCAAGTTTTAACCTACAGGAAGACAGACTAAAATGTATTTCTTTACATACACTTGATGGCAGGAAATACATAAAGTTTCTAATATTTAGCTGACATCAATTATTTTAAAACTGAGATGATTGCTATGTAAGTTATGACATAATTCAGATACTCTAATCAATCTTTTTGTCCCTTATTGATCCAGGGGTCATACTACCCATTGTGTCAAAAAGAAAACAAATGTTTCGCTGGTCTATGAATTCTCATTATATCCATGTCTCCAATGGTCTCGAATGTTCTGCTGGTACACCCACTAATCAATAGTTCTCAGTCTCTATGAATTGCCATTGTGATGATTAAAAATCGACCAGCCTCCTTATGGGAATGCTTTATATGACACAAATGCTGGTCATATATTCAAATACCACAGTTGCATATGATTTCAGTAAATACCAAATCCATATGTGGATTTGAATTTCTTCCATCCTTTAGAGCTTGAAAGGATAATTACATCACCAAGTGTATCAAGATTTCATCTTCTATCACTTTCTCTCATTGTAAGACTTGAATGTGCTGTAACATTTTTTGCAGAGCAGTTGATACAGGACAGAAAAGCCAGGTAATTGCTTGGGTCCTTAAAAGTGGTGTATGGAATGCTGTTTGTCAATGGGAAATATACAGTGAGAAAAATAGCATCACTGTGCACCATCTTGTTGGAAAATGTGTCAGTATGCCATCTATTTGCAATATACCCATTTTCACTAGAATTTTTAGTGTTTACATATTGATCTTTTTCTTTTACATGTAAAAAATATTTATATCACGCCTTTGCCGTCTCCTGTTATATGACATGGGTTCAGTCTGGGAAGTTGACTTTGCACTGCTGTGGTCTACAACACATGGAAACCACCCATGGACAGGGCACCAGTCCATTGCAGGGCACTTATTCACACAATTTAGAGATGCCAGTTAACCTAAAATGTATGTATTTGGAGTGTGGAAGGAAACTGGAGTACCTGGGAAAAAACAAAGAACATGAAAACTTCACACAGGCTCCAGCCGGGCCTACACTCAGACCCAGGTCTCTTTAGTTAGTTAATTTAAACTGCACGTTGAAAAGCAAACATCTGTTAGTATGTTTAAAATATGAATTCTTGTTCAGAATGTATTATGTGTTCTGAGTTATTATCTTATTACAGTCCCAGTGTTGCAGTCTCTAAGGAAGGAAGAGAAAGGGGCTAATGTACCACAGGTGCTACACTGGAGGTCCCATAATTCTTTTGCTTTTCATTCTTTGCTTGATTTCTAAGGGCCCAGCTCTCCTCCTTTTAACTGAACTCAATGGGATTACGGCAGAGCTAATCGTTCCTGGGTCTGTCCAGTTATTAGCATGTGAACTCCCTCTTGGTGACCCATTGTTTTCCGACCTTCTGTAAAGATTACTTTTGGAATTGCTCTATTGTCTCCACCAAACGGAGGGGGCCTTATGAAAGGCTGCAAAATGGAGATGGCGAGAGGTGCATGCATGTTCATTAACGAAACTGTAGTGACTGCTTTTAAAAATAGAAATGCCGGGAGGTCTCAGATTGAGCTATTAGACTTATGTGATTGTGTGCACTGCCCTCCACTTTCCTAAATCACCCCTTCCACATTTTGCTTCAGCAGGAATCTGATAAAACTGTACCACTGACCAAACACAATAGAGCTTTCTATGGGGAAATCAAGCATTTTTTATAATCTGTAAAATGCAGTGCGTATTCCATAAGTACCTAATGGTGTTGGTTCAGGAGGACATGTAGATAATAAGGCACAAAAACCAACTGTGCTATTGGTGTTTGGGCTTTTAAGCATTTATGGTTCAAGTGGAGAGTATGCTGTAAACAAGCCTGAGGGGAAAAAAAAAAAAAAAATATATATATATATATATATATATATATATATATATTAGGGTACACACACAGAGCACACACTAAGGGCACTTTTTGAGACACCAATTAACCTTGCACGCAGTCTTTAGACTGTGGGAAGAAACCGGAGTAAACTGTGAGAAATATGGCAAAATGTTATAATTACTTTGACATAAAAGGAAAAGTTTAGAAGGAAAGTTTATCATGCCATCTAATGCAGTTGCACTAATGAACACCGGAGGGCACAATTATACCTCATGCTTACAGTGAGATTCCTGTATCTAATATCTAATACAGTGGTGTGAAAAAGTGTTTGCCTCCTTCCTCATTTCCTGTTTTTTTGCATGTTTGTCACACTTAAGTGTTTC
>JAVSBV010000059.1:3024396-3035748 GCA_033117975.1 Parotocinclus spilosoma
TCAGAGCCTTTCGCTCTTTTTCCCCGTTTCGGTTTTGTTATCCTTATTTCCCCATTCTTATTATACGGCGTGGGGATGTATTTATCCCGCATTCTGGGTCCGGTCAAAAACACCACCACTGATCGTAACAAAATTATTGTGAGACTATATCTTGGTAAGGTGTTAAGTTTTATTTTTATTTAAAACCCTTAGCAGGAATCCTTAAATAGAACTATTTACTACAATATTGCACCACACAAAAATGCTTGTTAGAAAATAAAGCCGAACCGAGAGATGTATTATTATCAACACATCACAAATAATGTGTCCAGTAGTAATAACAGATATATTTACACAGCAAAATTCTGACAGTCAGTGATAAGGATGAAAGTCTTGTTTACAACCATGAATAGCGCAGTAAAGAATGCAGAGTCAATGACAGCACTGAGAGTTGGCAAATGCCATAGCAAGGGCTGGCAACCTAATCATTGTCCACTGTGAAGAGGACCCCAATGCAAAGCTATGATGAACCTAAGAGGAAAATACTCTCAAAGGTGCCCAAGAGGTAAAGAAAATGAGCACCCCAGCTTGATGAATGAAATGGCACTTGACCAAGGCAAGGTTCAAATGACAACGAGTAAACATTGTATAGGTGCCAAGATCTATAAGAACAAGAGGGGCTTCAAATCAAGATCTACCGATCAAGGATGGGATGGAATGCAAGGCCAGGACTCCCACAGTGACCAGAGCCTCCAGTTGCCTCAAATGATGACTCCCCATTGCAGTGTCCTCAATTGGAAAATGAGAAAAATGTGACCAGAAGCTGACAAGGTATCACTCTGGAATCAGACAGACAGTGAAATAGATTGGATTCTGGACTTGATTGCAGAGAAAGATTGTAGTAGAGGAGGATGAGAGAACAGTGGCACTGAGCCAACAGATCACAGACCAGATGGGACAATGCCAAGGCCCAGAAATTGAATTGAGCTGACATTTGGAAGGCTAGTCCCTAAGAAGTTCCTTGTCAAGTATGTGTCTAGTGTGCTCTCTAGTTTATCAAACCTTTACATATGGGGCGAAGCAGATACATCAGCATGCCCACTGCGCTCAAAGCATGGAAACTATAGTCTGATTTTGAATTGAAAATTTCTTCCAAGCAAGCAATATACAGTATGATACGCTTTCACATTCCCCTAGGCTGGATGAGAAACCCTGCTTTGTAATGACAATTATCATTTTTGTTTTTCACTTTCAATAAACTAAATTAAATAACTTAATGTTAACTTATGTTTGTTGTTTGTTTGTTTATTTGGATTCTTTAACATCGCTGTCAGCATCAATGGCCATTTTTATCACAGACACAAGGTTATATCAATAAACAAAGTTACTTTGAAGTTGAAATCAATCTAAATAATGCACGTCTTTACTGAAGTACCTGGAGTAAACCCACATGCACACGGGAAGGACATACACACCCCTCAGGCGATGGTGCTACCCACCAGTTCAATGTAAAACCCCAGTACTGTATTATATAATAACCTTAATGTTCATGAATTTGCCCAACTGTGCTTTAATGTAAGTGTTTTATGCATTTTAGGATACACAGAATATCTTCATTTGCATAGAACAATGGATTTGCGAGAGCGTATCCCCATCATAAATGGGACTGTGGTAGCCTAGTGGTTAAGGTACTGGACTATGGACCAGAAAGTCCAGGGTTCAAATCCCACCTCTGCCAAGCTGCCACAGTTGGGTCCTTTAACCCACCATTGCTTAAATTGTAAGAATTGCCATCTGAGCAAGGCCCTTAACCCACAATTGCTTGGAATGTAAGACTGTATAAATTGTAAGTCGCTCTGGATAAGGCCAGACTTTGGGACTGTGGTAGCCTAGCGGTTAAGGCACTGGACTCTGGACCTGAAGGCCAAGCTGCCACAGTTGGGTCCTTTAACCCACCATTGCTTAAATTGTAAGAATATCAGTAATATCAGTTGTAAGTCGCTCTGGATAAGGGCGTCTGCTAAATTATGTAAATGTAAATAAATGGGATCATACCTGTATGAACAAGTATATAACAATAAAACTTGTAAATCCTGGAACAGAAAATGTTGACTGACCAAAACACTTATTTTAAAGGAACAAGACAATCTCTTAGCACTATACTGAAAACTATTCCTTAATCACATCATCTGCTGTATAAACCACTTTCCAAAACAGGCTGGTCAAAGTCATGTGTATGGCATTTAAATATCTTTAAGGGAGAGCTTGACCAAAACACCTGCACAGAAAGGCATTCAAGGCTGTTTTCAGGGTGTGCCTTCACTCTCAAATATATGGGTTTTTTTTGGCTCAGCCTGATATTGAGATTGTTTTCTTATTTTGTCTTTCTTTTTTTAAAACATTTTCGGTGCCTAAAATTTTGGAGAGTCCTTACTATAGAGTTGATCAGAACAGTGAAGCTTAAGGGTTTTGCTCAAGAGATCAGCAGTGGCAGCTTGACTAAGCTGTGATTTAAACACAGCCTAACTATTAGTATGTCCAGAATCTTAAACAGTAAAGCGCAGCTACCCTTAACCTTAAACTATGACCATAAATCACCACTTTTTAAAAGTTTACATTGAACTGATAAAGATAATAAACCAGAGAAGAGGACATTTACATGTGTAGACAATCTTTTAACTGACAGGGTTTATTCGTAGTTGTGGCCAGCTAAGTGTACAATATACAACTGCACAGTAGGGGGGTGTAGTTTCTGAGACTAGCTTCCCTTCTGTTTTACTATTTAAAATTAGGTGTATACTTCAGAGTTGCACTGTTTCCTTATTGTATGCTCTCTCTACGGGTTGCAAACACATCCTGTACTTAGACAAGCTTGTATAATGCCACATGTATTTCTGCCTAATTACGACGCTTGGCTACTACAAATAGCAAACTTGCCAATGCAGGTAGACTCACAAATTAGTCTGATTTGACTTTTTGTCTCCTTGCACAGGGTATTTATAGTACAGTCTGCCTTAATTTTGATTAGCTAACAACACATCGGGAAAAAAACAACTGGTAAATATGAATAATTGGATAAGTGCTGTCACTTCACACCCCTGTCATGACATTTGCAGTCAGCAGTGAGAAACTCAGCATCCGGTGGGGGGTTTTATAATTAGGAGTGTTTTGCATGATTTAATCGATCGTCAGAAACATAGGATATCCACAAGGTATTAATTACTGCGGCTCGCCATCTTCCAGTGCCACATGCCCACTTCTGTTCAAGAGGGACACATTTAAAGTGATAGTCTCTCTGCTATAAAACATGAATGAGCATCCGGGGTGGCCTCAGCTTCTAACAATGCCCTGAGTCATTGCCTTCGGCGAAACGTTTCTTTGGCTTATTTCTGTACAACATCCCCCCAGCCATGAGCGTTCTCTTTTCAAGTGTGCTACATAAAGTGGAAATGTTGAATAGAGAGTAGAAGGAGCACTGCGCACACATGGATATATGAATCAAAGCTTGTTGGTATCAGGGAAAAGGAATACACACACCTTAATCAAGACAAGTAAGCATATTTTATTTATCAGTGATTTATTATTGAGTATATATCGGCCATTAAAAATTTAGAAAGTATTGCCTACTTCTTTCTTCGCCCTAAGTTCGGTCTCGGTGCACTGTACCTACAGGGTATTTGCGCGGTATATCTTTTTCCCTCTCTTTTTGCAAGTATCAGTGCTAACATTAACTCAAAACTTTCTTAAAGAGTTCGATTGTATTATTCTGCCAGACGTCTGCTAAGTTTTGGTCCTAAAGATATTTGTTTATGCAACAGCTCCACTAGTACACTGATGTTTAGAATGGACAATACGTCTGTGGTTTGAGACCCAAAACATTGTAACAGCTCAATAGCTGATGAAGAGCTTTCTTTTGATTTTCTGTTGCTTGGCCCAATACAATAAACAACTTGACTGATCATGAATTGTTGGAACTTGTAAATTGTGTGCTGCAGTCCAGCAAAATCCCAACATGTTAATTAGCGATTGCTAGAGGACTGACAGATGGTCGAGGTTTAAACGAACATAGTCACATGCCAAAAATATCTGATAAGGTATGAAAGCTTAAGCAAATGATCCACATTCACATTCTGATTTTCCTACCTCCAATTTCGAAGCAAGTAAATCTGCAGGTTTCAGGAGAGCATGACAGTGACAGCATGAAAATCAGAGAGAGAGCCCTTTGCAAATGAGAGCAAATGAACAAACAGCCCAGTTGGCCAGCCACACTGCCTGAGAGACATTTTAATTAAAACTGTGACATTGTATCATAAAAAGCTGGAATCTAATCACGATGGAATAAGTATAATGTAATTATCGTCCAGGTTATAAATAGCTTTAATTTCATGCTTTGTAGGAAAAAAAAACGAAATGGAAATGGCATCAGGCTGTTTACAGAGGTCAGCGCCACCCTCAGCCAGCACCAGGGGAAAAGAACCACATCCAATTTCGCCTTTACTGCATGTCAGAGCAATCATTAGTCTGTCAAATCTTTCTCCACCTATCTGTCATGGCAATCATCATAAGAGTTGTGCTTTATTTATACAGACCATGATAAGGTACTGTCCGCCACCTACTAGAGAAGTAAACTCATTTGCCTCTGACTAAAGGCGAACAGCGAGGCAGATGGTTTAATGCTCCACCTACGTGTTAGTGAGAACATCAGTGGAGCATAAACAAATGCCTATGCAAACTAAACAAGAGTGCCTGTTTGGCACTAAGTTTATAATGCAAAGACAAAACAAATGAAGCCGTGGTTGTAAAGGTGTGAGGCGATGATGGAGAAAGAACATACAAATACCTAAGCATTAATAACTCCCCTGCAGGAGAAGAACAACATAAGAAGAAGGAATTCATGATGAGGAGTCACTAGTGGCACAGGTGCCAGAGGTAAGAATAAGATCTGTGTCTGTCTAATGATCGAAAGGGGTCCTTGAAGTGGTCCTTGGGGAACTACGCTACACAGGAATGGAGAATCAAACAGTGAAGGGAGGTTATGGTCAGATTGTGAGAGAACGCTCTCCCATAATGATGCCTAGGACTGAGAGTCACTAACTGGAAAGTAAACAAAGACATATAAGCTGTGTACACATTCTGTAGCGATGCCCGTTTAAAATGCCCAACAGCTTCTGCCAACGTCTTTCGTCTGGCTGTTTTACAACATTGTGAGAAAGCAGGTTCAGGCTTTGGTTCAGGTCCTGAGCATCAATATCTGTGTTTAATGACATTGATTACCATTAAATAGGGAAAGCAACAGAACAACAAAGGCTGCAACATTGAGTTTTCTCACCTTCTGTCCTTAAAAGACACTAATTGTAAAAAGCATTGATTATACCTGCAAAAAAAACCTGTCATTACAAAAAGAATGACCTCAGATTATCCATGCACGGATCCATATAACTTGCTCAGTCATGCCCCAAGAAATTAGTCTTTAGGAAGCTGAATTACTAAGAATATTTCCTAACAACTGTGCTTTCTCTAAAGAAGATAGTGTGGTGTTTATGGCAAATAGGTGCCCACAGCCATATATATTTGCTTTTGTTTTTCTGTTTCCACAAGCCCTTCATTTGTTGGGTGTCTATGCCGTCGGATTAATTTCCCCTGCAGTGACATTCTGATAGAAGCAGAACAGATGGAAATACAGGATTGTCCCAGCAAAATTCGTCATGAAAAATGCATTCGACACCTGTGTAATTTGCCTAATCATCTTTTCCTAATAAGCTCCTGCCATTAATTATGCACGACTTCCACAATGCAATCAAGATAAAAGTAAATCTGATGACTTAATACCCTTCAAAATAATTGGTTCACCCTCACCGCCCTGCACCCCATCTATGGGACAGCTTCTCTTTTGATTCTTCCTCTCCTCCGTTCCTCCCAGTCTTTAATTGGGATTAGAGAATATAAAATGCATGCTACGGTGTGCGCAGTGTGCCAACGTATGCCTGCCAGGGGTTAGGCCTGCTAGGAGGCCCAACATAGGAAATTTCCCTGCTGTGTCTCATCGGGAGGAAATCTAAAAGTATGGGCAGACTTCAGGTTGGCTTGCTCTGTCTCTTCCCGTTCCTCCTTCATTACTTTTAGGCTCGGCCACATCTTTTCTGGCTGGTTGTCTCACCGTAGTTAGCAGATGCAGGTGCGGATGAGCAAGCGTTGAGCATGGCAGCTGCGAGTGCCTGTCGGTGAGGCTTTTGGAGACCTAATGAGAGTCAACCTTTGCGAGCACGCTGTCTTGCCGTGCGTCCCACCTGTCACTTTGTTACAGCTGGCATGTGTCTTGAATTAACTGAGCTAAATGAGCAGTGAAAAGGGGGGCCAGCAGCTCATGCTGAGGATTAAAAAGCTGAATGTGGGGTAAAGTGGAAAAGCTTCTTCAAAGCAGATACCCATATACAAGCACACACACACTTTATATATATACGCACATATCCCCATAACTACATTTTAGCCCTTGGCTCTCTCAGCACCATTTGACATAATTGAATCTCAGCAACATCTCTGATTTCTGAACAAAGCCTGTAGTTTCTGATTTCTCAAACGCACCTTTGGTCAGATACCTCGATACTGGCAAGAGGCCACAGTTAATAGTATTTACTGTTTCTCTCGGCTGTGTTGCCCACAGGGTTGATGGTTACCCGCATCAGTGATGATTACCAGAGCACGTGTGCTGGTGCAAGCCACAGGCCGTATGCTCCTGTCTGCTTGCCTTCCCCAGAGTTTAAACAGCATTGAACAACCCACAATTGGCCATGTAGCCAGGCGGTAATTAGGTTCTGACCATTCAAGGTGACATGGCCATTTCTTTTTGTGCAACACAAATCTATTGTAGATCAATGGATTAAAATAAAGGCAGAGGGAGGAAAACAGCTAAATGTTGTTTTGGCTTTGCTGAAGGGGGTACAATGCTGACGAGATTGGTGATTGACCTCACTCCAAAGGACAAAGATAAGTTCATTGTGGATCGTCAACAAAACTAAAGATGTGTTGTGTTCTTCATACTAAAGACAGAAGGAGAATGATCACGTACACAACTGCTAATTCAGAGCTCTATTAAGCCAACAAATCAAGGACTACCTGCACATTTTTCAATATTTGAATCTATTATGAGAGGCACGACCCTTCCTGTGTCTCCGGTACGGATGTTCCAGCTATAAAACCTGCACAGATGTGGCCATGAACTGAGTAGCTGTTTATGGAAGCTTTTACTTCATTAATCCGGAGACTGCTGAAGTGTTAATCAATGCTGTTGCCACGGCGATGGAACAAACAGCTAGGGCACCACTAATTGGGCTTTATTGTTTCAGACAGAACAGGAAGAGAAAGAGGGTTCAGGTCTGACGTTGGCTCATAAAAAACACGTTCCCATTTTAGACCGCTGTCTCTCCATCAGACTTAGTTAGATTGTTGTTCCCATTAACAACTACTAACACCTTGCCACCAGTGAGTGTTTTAATCAATTATGGCCTGGCTTTTTCAACGGCTAGTGAGCGCTTTCATATAGATCATGCAGTTGACATTATGCTCATTTGCTACTGGAAAACAAGTCATGCAATCTGAAAATACAAGCTTTAAACTAGATCATCTAACATCCTGTAAGGCCTGTTAGCATCTACACATATCCTCATGCAGAGAAGTAATAAGCCTTCAAGGATAATAAAAGTTGCAAACCAGCTATGAAAAAGTGCAAGTGTACGAGAGAGGGTGGAAATCAATAGGAAGTTTTAGTAGCTTTTTGTGGGTAACGACAGTACAGGTTTAAAGGCTAGGGCACAGGTTAATGGTACTATCAGGACATAGACCAAGTTAAGTGCAAAGGAAAGGTCTACCACCAGAGGTTAATTAACCTTTTTAAACCCCAAAGTGTCGGAACACACATAGATATTGAATGGAAGCTGCCACAAAAAGCCTGTAGGTCATGGTTAATACATTCTACGGGTTACAATTAAAACATCATCAGACCACTCTATATCTCGATTTAAGAGCCATTTATGAGGTGCAAACTCGGAAGGCAATTTATTACAGTCAAAAGCTATCTGAACAGAGGGCACTGGGGTTACCAGATATATAATTTGAGTCAATAGCAAAGTGACTAAAAGGATGGTAAGGCCAGTGATGCAAGCATAAAGGAATTCATGCTTTTTGCCTTTTCTTTCTCCCTCCTATTGCAAGCACTCTGTTTGCCCAGACATGGCTTCCAGTGTCAGGAGAAAATAGCCACATTGCCTCGTGCATTTTTCTATATGGTTGACCTAATTGCAATAACATGCCACTTTAAATGTCTCATGATTACAGATAAATGTTCAGAATTTTTACATTCTAGCTTTTATTTCAGGAAATACTGGACAGATACCTGAATCAATCTTGTTCTCTGTCAAGCAGAACAGCAGATTCATGAAATGTTGCATTTTAATGGAACTATTTATCGTCTTTAAATGTATCTCAGTGAGGACCTGAGATCATTGCTTTTACAATCTATTATTGAATCAAGGTCAAAATATAAAAGCACATGTATTCAGTCCAGTATTTTGGCAGGTAGGCCTATTCAAATCAATGTGGCGTTTTAAGTTCTAAAAGAATGTTTTCAAATGTGATAGCTTAGAGTGCTAAAGTGCTTAAAACTGAATATGTGCACACATCATTGCTGAAAAAAAAGTATTTAAAAATTACCTTAAGTATGTTTACGATAGGAAAAGTCCATACCATCAATAATGTATTAATATCGGTTTTATAGGAAACCAAATGTACTCAAATCAAGTGCAGAACATAATAAGTTGCATCGGAAAGCAGGTGCTTATTTTTTTAATGTAACATAATGGTGCTTATTAGTCCCATAACACAAAGCTCTGGAGTATATAGATAGTGTTAAACATTTTTCGTGCACTAAAGCAGCAAGGTGGAAATGTATTCTTGATAAATCAAATGATGCTTTTTACCTATAAGTCCATCTTTTCGGTCCAATGAAATCCAGATTCTTTATCCCTTTAATTTTTGGACAGAAATGCAAAATGTATCATCCCCTCACATATTCGCTTGACTTACTCTCATTCTCTCTGGTCACCAGAGTCAGTCAGTGGGCTCAAGTCATGGCTTTGCTAACCACTGCTATGTCACGTACATACAACCTTACTCCTCTTTTCATCCATTCACCTCCCAAACCTTACAAAACAAACCAGATTAATTCAAAGTACAGTGAGGGTACACCAAACCTGATCTGCCTACTTGAAAATCAAACCTGTTTAATCAAACCCCCACAATCAACCACACAAAGCCAGCGTTTGTCATGACTGAGCTGAGCTTATGTTGTGACAAATACATGAAGCATTAGTCTTAAAAATGTTCACACAGTACCCTGATCGCATTCCCAACTTTTTCCTTAATATTCCATAGGCCGATAAAACCAAATGCTGCTTCTCTACTTTTTTCACAACCTTTTTTCAAACGAAATCTCTGTGTATATGTATGTGTGTGTGTGTGTGTGTGTGTGTACAGTATATATATAAAAAGGTAAAGCTTTACAAGGTAAAGAAGTGAAGGTAAAGAAGGGTTTTGAAGCAGAGAGCTGTTCATGAAGAAAATTAGAAATCTTTAATTTCTTAGTTGATGGAGGAAAACAGGAAAATACAAATAATTTTATTTTAGAAATTATTTCAGCATTAGTGTGATTATACCCTATTGTGAAACAGGAAAATTGTTTTTTTATGCCTAGTAAGTAAAATTATGTGGAGGTCCTTCTTCTCTGGAGTTTTCATAAAGCCTAGTTTCACACTAACTATTTACGCAGTTTAGTTTTGGAAGCATGTTTAAGTTTTTTCTGCTTTCATGAATAGTTCAATCAATCATCTCTGTCAATGTTGCAGAAAACACCTCTACTAAAAGTATAAAAGCAAAGTTCCCACTTTCAACAAAGCTCTCACAGTTAACATATCATTCCATTCCCCCAGCAAGAGCAAGCCTTGCCAGAGGCTCTTATTCTGGAGTCCTACCCAACGCTGGCCATTCCAAAGTAAGTTTTAGCAAGAAGCAAACATCCCTGAGGATCCTTTGCATCAAACATCAGCATAAGGGGGTTGGGAGAGTGCAAATATGGAAAATCCTAAAACTCATAAAGATGAGGCTTGTTTCTCCTTCCTCGCCACATTTTAAATTCTGTCCCAGAAGGATACATATCTACACCTAAAACAAAAGCAACAAAGAAATCCCCCTGGAACCAGGCCATCTTAAACTGGAATGTTGCTCTCCTCACCCAAGATGAAATTAGCCTGCTAGGCTGAAAGTCCTTTTTTCTCTACACGTCCAGGGATATGCTTTCTTTTCACTGTAGGAAAGAAGTTTTTTATATATATTATTACATTTCCTCCCTTCCTTAGCGCAAGTTCTGAGTTAGATTCCAATCGCGCCTGCTCAACTCTCGCACCCACTCTCGCACAGTGAGCGCTATTCCCAAGGTGCACTCTTTCCAAGTAATTGGCCTGTTTTTACGAATGCACCGGATCCTGAGCCACACCAATGCTGTGCTTTAATTTGCGGGTAAATAGCCTTTCTGCTGAGTTTAAAGGCACAGTAGTTTCTACTGTGGGAATTAGCCATCGAGAGGAACAGGGAGTCTGAGGGAGATCATTAGGAAGAGGAGGCACCTTAATTCTGCCTGGGTTCAAGGTGGCACAAAGGGTAATGCTAAACATTGTTCTAGGTAATAAGTAGGCTGACCCACCCCCACCCCCCAATTATCGCAGTACACCACATTTTTGCGAAATGCATCTGCCAGTCAATAGGAAAACATCTACTCTAAAACAGACAAGACAGATTTTGCATGAACAGTTGTGTAGGATTGCATTAAGCTTAATGACATCACTGTGGCACAGCTTGTCAAGTGTCTCTCGCGCTCTTCAACTCATTTTCCATACCTGCTTTATCGGAGCCTATCTGGGAGCACAGAGAACCAACCCTAGACAGGGTGCCTATCCATTACAGGTCACACACACACTCACTCACTAAGGCGGAACAATCCAAATCCACACACACACAGACCGAATGTTGAACTCAGGTCTCTGGAGCTGTGAGGTGACAGCATTAACCAGAGCACTACCTTGCTGCTCTACCAAGTGAGTATAATTTGAAAGGTATATTAAGATAATAAGGACTCTTTTGTTGCTGTTTAACTTAAAACATGATGAAAAAATTTCCACAACCTGTTAGGGTTTCTACCTTCCCCCGGTGCGTTCGGTTGTCCTCGCCGGTTGCCATTACAGAGCCATCAGTGGGACGGCTTTATATCCACTATCTTAATTATGTCCAGATCCCGAACAGCTGCTTTGCGTCCTATAAAGGCGTGGT
>JAVSBV010000059.1:3039466-3052060 GCA_033117975.1 Parotocinclus spilosoma
CACAAACCAACATGTGCAAAAGTATTAGGACACAAACCAACATGTGCAAAAGTATTAGGACACAAACCAACATGTGGTCAAAAGTAGGAAGGAAGTTCATACTGTTTAGTCGAGCCGTGACTCCTTAAGATCCCAAAACCTCTGATTTAATCTGATTACCTCGTTTATCTCGACTTTAGAGCTTTAGATAACGAATTTAAATCCGAACCAACGTTTTAAAAGTGTTCTTATATACTGTGTGAGTTCATTGTGTGTTTGTGGGGATCACTTTTCTCTACTGATCTGTCCAGATGTTCAAGAGCAGAATAAACACTCTAGCTTTTCTGTTTGTGGAACTTCTTAGTGACCTGTACAGGACTGTAATGTGTCCATATGGCCACCAGATGGCAACACCCTTTAACATTTCGGCTCAGGTGCAGGCACGAGTCCAGGAATCCGATTTACACACACACACACACACACACTCACACACACACACAAAAAAAAAAAACTGCTAAAAGCAGATCTGATCAACCCGTATGGTACAGACAAGGGAGATTTCTGAGGAAATGGTTACAAGACCATCTCTGAAGAGTTACGAGTCAGCAGCTTCCAAGATCCCTCTGACATTGGCTGAGGTTAACGCTCGTGATGTTCACCCGGATGGGCCAGAAGGTTGGAAAAACGTTTCGTAGACCGATGAGACCGCGTTAGTCCCTGTGAAACATGGCGGTGGTAGGATCACGGTTTGCTGTTCGCCTAGAAGAATGAATTCTGGATTTTTAAGCGAAGATATCAGGACGTCCGTCCATGAACTGAGCCTCAGTGGAACACGTGGGTCGTGTAGCAGGACAACGACCCGAAGTCATGACCTTAATCCAGTGGACTCCTCCGGGCTGATGTTACAGGACCAGGTCTCGTTTGTTCCTGCGATCCTCTGGAGATCTCCGGTGTTTTCCGTTTAAACCTTCCATGTTTACGTCTGTCGCCCGTTGCTAGGTGCCGTATAAAACATATGGAAATAAGGAAATGAGAAAAGAAAGAAAGAAAGAAAGAAGAAGGGAATAGTGAAAGTACAAAAAGGAAAGGAAAAAGGAGGAAAGAAATAAATGAAGAAAATAAATAAAAAAATTTGAGAATCAAGGAATTAAGAAAGAAAGAAAAGAAAAAAAGAAAAGAAAAAAATACGGAAACAATCAAAAAAGAAAGAAAGAATAAGAAATAAAGAAAAAATAAAGTAATTAAAGAACAATTAAAGAAGAAGGCGAAGAAATAAAAAAGAAAGAAGAAGAGAATTAAGGAAATAAGAAATGATGTAGAAAGGAAGAAAAGAAAAACATATGGAAATAAGGAAAGAATGAGAAAAGAAAGAAAGAAAGAAAGAAAGAAAGAGGGAAATAAGAAGGGAATAGTGAAAGTACAAAAAGGAAAGGAAAAAGGAAAGAAATAAAGAATTAAAACAAAAGGTAAATAAATAAAAAAGAAAGAAGAAGAGAATTAAGGAAATAAGAAAGAAAGTAGAAAGAAAGAAAGAAGCAAGAAAAGAAAGAAAGAAAGAAAACAAAAGGAATGAAGAAAAGAAATAAAGAATTATAGGAGAAGGTGAAGAAATTAAAAAAAAAAAGGAAAGAAGAAGAGAATTAAGGAAATAAAAAATGACATAGAAAGGAAGAAAAGAAAGAAATATGGAAATAAGGAAAGAATGAGGAAAAGACAAGAGGAAAAGAGAGAAAGAAAGAATTAAAAAAGGTTAGGAAATAAGGAAAGAATGAGGAAAAAAGAAAGAAGAAAAGAAAGAAGGAAAGAAAAAAAACGAATGAAAAGAAAGAAAGAAAGAAAGAGAAAGAAAAGAAAGAAAACACAAATTAAAGAAGAAAGAAAAGAAAGATAAAAATAAAGAAAGAAGGAAATAAATCAATGGAGGAAAGAATTAAAGAAGAAGGTAAAATAATTAAAAAGAAAGAAGGGAGAAATTTAACGAAATAAAAAATGACATAGAAAGGAAGAAAAGAAAGAAATATGGAAATAAGGAAAGAATGAGGAAAGGACAAGAGGAAAAGAGAGAAAGAAAGAATTAAAAAAGGTAAGGAAATAAGAAAGAAAGAAATAAGGAAATAAGGAAAGAATGAGGAAAAAAGAAACAAGAAAACAAAGAAAAGATGGAAAGAATGAAAAGAAAAAAAGAAAAGTAAAGAAAGAAAGAAAGAGAAAGAAAAGAAAGAAATAACAAATTAAAGAAGAAAGAAAAGAAAGATAAAAATAAAGAAAGAAGGAAATAAATAAATGAGGGAAAGAATTAAAGAAAAAGGTAAAATAATTAAAAAGAAAGAAAGAGAAGAAAATAGGGAAAGAAATGAATAAAAAAAAGGAAGAAATTAAAGAAGGAGAAAAATTCCAGCCATGCTGGTCCGTCTCTCTCTTGATTGGCCCGAGCTCCACGATGTGGGATCTCCATGGCTCTCGAGTCCTACTGCGGTGGGAATTACCAACGTGTCCGGTCCGGTCCCGTTGCCAGGAGACATGACAGGAATCAGGACGGGCTCCTAAAGGGCGTGCAGAAGATCCGCTAGAATGAATTCAGTGGCTCTCCTGACGTCCCAGGGTTTGTCAAGATTCCTTCTGAGCAGGGACAGGGACAGGTCAGGACAGCAGAGGGTCCAGTCCGGTCCCCGTACCCTCTTCTTCCCCAGTCACGACCCTTATAATGTGGTTTTGTCCCTGGAAATCTAAAATCTCGGTGTACTTTTGCTTTAATGCTGCAACACAGAAGTGTAAACGACCTTTACCAAGGGTCCGGACCTCACCCCTGGCTTTAGGACTTGTTGTTCATCTTAAAGATCTGTAATCCTGATTGGGACTGTGGTAGCCTAGTGGTTAAGGCACTGGACTCTGGACCAGAAGGTCCAGGGTTCAAATCCCACCTCTGCCACGGTTGGGTCCCTGAGCAAGGCCCTTAACCCACAATTGCTTGGATTGTAAGAACGTATTAACTGTAAGTCGCTCTGGATAAGGGCGTCTGCTAAATGCTGGAAATGTAAATGTAATGTAAATGAATAAAAAAATACCAACTTCCTTTTATGTACATTGTTTGTCTTTTACATAATTCATATAACGTGCATTGTCTAAAAATAATACATACATTGTGAAAAACTAAACCTGAGGAAACTTAAAAAGAGGTAAGCAATATATTAATTTGCTTAGGAGATTAAATATTTTCTTTATGAGTTGAGCTGTTTTGATAAAAATTTACAGCTAATATTGAGAGTGTGGTTTCATGCTCTTTTATTTGCTGCTTTCAAATCATTTACATTATATCATGGGTATCACGACTCTTACTCAGGATAATGACTATATTTGAACAACAGCAAACACTAAATAAATGACGTTGCATCATTAAATGACAATTATTATGTCCTTTGCCCTGATTTGTAGCTGTTGCCTTTACCACTGCCTCTGATACCACTCTCTGATGGAGGGTGACTTTTGTGAGACTGCTATAAGGCCATTTAAGGCCAATACTGCTAAAAGACAATTTCACTTGAATTAGCTGAATTCATCCCTTGGAAATAAATAAAGCTGATTCAGTTAGATTCAGTTTAGTTGCATGTGTATTCTCTATATCGGTGAAGACAATACACAGCCAAAACCAAATTCCTGATCAGTCAAAAGCACTTATACCACATCAGTGTCACCCAAATAGTACCTGATCTGTCCTGTGGGAGTCCTGGCCAGTCCAGAATAAAGTAAAGGATATTAACAAAGCATGTAGAGAAATAAATATACTACAGTCTGTAATTGCAGAACGACAAAGTGCTGTGAACACTAAAACTTAATAAAGAATAAGCAGAATATAAACAATACTGTACTTTTAAACAGTACTGTATATCACACATTGTACATAATGAATATACTGCATAGTGGACAGCAAGCTACTATCTAAACCCACTAGTGAAAGTGTTTCTATTTAGATTTTTTTCCTAAACTTAATTACAAATCGGGCGGCACAGATGCTTGGTGGGTAGCACAATCAGCAAGAAGGTCCCGGGTTCAATCCCAGGGTGGAGCGGCCTGGGTCCTTTCTGTGTGGAGTCTGCATGCCCTTCCCATGTCTGTGTGGGTTTACTCCAGGTACTCCAGTTTCCTTCCACAGTCCAAAGTGATGCATGTTAAGTTAGTTGGTGTCTTCAAAGTGGCCCATAGTGTGTGACTGTGTGTGACTGCCCTACGATGGCTTGGCACCTCATCTAGGGTTGTTCCTGCTCTTGTGCCCAGAGTTGGCGGGTGGGCACCGGCTGGCCTGCAACCCTGTGTGGCTCAAGCGGAACATAATTAATGAATGAATGATATTTACAAATAATATATAATCAACATAATGTACATCAGAAGTTAATATTGTAACAAAATACTGTACACGCATTTTCAAATGTATTCTAATACATATTGTATTATGTCCCTACTATTTTTCGGTAATGCCAGCATTATTTGCAAAATCTGATAACCCATGCTTTCAACCCATAATTCCAAAGATCATATTATCTCATGTTGTATTACTAAATGGATGGCTTTCTTCGTCTCAAGTATCTCCATACATGCAGGATCTGAAATTCATGTAAATGTTTTAAGATTTAAGTTCATATAAAAATAGTCAATGAATTAAGCATAAATTAATAATCACATGCAAGTTTAGACCTTGTGTTGTCAGCATTGCAATATGTCAATATGCATATTTAACTAAATTAAACAATCAAATGATTTTGCTAAACATAGGCAATGAAGATGTGTTTTAAACGTAGAAATATCACAGTATAAAAAGTTTTATATTCAAAGTGCTCTTCAGTATTGCATTAAAGCACATAACTACAGATACAGACATAAAAATAAAATCAATACATTATTAAAAGGGAGCAAAGCTTATATTCAGCTTATTCAAAATTATATTATATTATTATAATATTATATATATATATATAATTATATTAAAGCTTATTCAGCTACCCATGCTGAAGGAGTTAAACACATCTTTCACCTCTTGGACTAAACAAAATTCTAGTGAAGTGCTGAAAGACAACTTCTTCCCCTATAAGAATTCTGATCTGAAAAAAGTTTTATGCTCTGATTTTTATTCCCAAAAGCAGACGTCTATCACAAATGCAACAGTGATGGATGTCTACATGTCATAAGCACAGCACCAAACGATTCCCAAATGCTGTGCCCATATGCACACGAATTCAATACCCACTCATTCTAATGCTTGATGGCTGAATGACAGCTTTCAAGAGAGTTAGCATCCCCCATCGTCAATTAGGAGCAAACCTCATTGACACGCATAACCCAGCCATCCTGCTGTTGTGCCAATTGCAGCTATGACAGTTTATCATTATCCACAAAAACCACTGGGTCTTGCAAGCAATATGTTTTTTCAGCAATCCTCCTGAACTAAGAGTCACTCCAGTTTCAATATAATTGGTTTTCCCAAGGTCAAACATCCATTTTACTTTAATCCAAATAAATCCAAAACAATGTACCGCTGTTGAACATTTACTTCCTGTACTTTCAGCAGAACTCTAGCCATTAAATGTCACAGTTGTATCAGTTTAGAGTCATTTGGGTTAAAATACTGAATAAATGCAATTATGTACATTTGCAGTGACTGTTTAAATATCAATAAATATTCACTTAGTCATGCCATGTATTCCACAATACTGTGTTACAGCTACTTACTAAATTAATTAACGCTTGCCAAAACTGTCAGGTATGGATTTCACCAATGTTTTGAGATTGTAAAATGTGTACTATCCCTACTAGATTCTCCAATGGTTGGGTGATAATAGCCAGCTGCAGGGGCAGTTTCTGAGAGCATGGGTTTGAATACAGGGTGGGGTTTGTAATCTAATGGCCACATAATTCATTTATGGAACTTTGTGATGGTGATGCTATAACCGAGGTTAGGCAACAGAACCTCCTTTGCAGACCTAACCAGGATAGGCAAGGATAAAATAATATGTTTTGCTTTGCCTTTCACTAACATGTTGTGTAGTTTAGCTAGAGATTGTAGGTGACTATCTCATGAATTCACCTACTGCTCCTACTAATTATACATTTACAGAATTTAACATACATTCATTACAATTAAGCTGAACATTTAAGAGTCAAATAACCTTCCTCAAGGCTATCTATGATATTTTGGCAGTAAAGTCAAACCACCAAATTGTAAAAAATAGAATTTTTTATAGAAATAGAAACAAATAACAAATATTGTAATGTTGCTGTTTAGACTCACTGATCACGTTATTAGGTACACCGCCTTATTTCTACACACATTGTCATTGTTATCAGTTCCACTTATCATACAGAAGCACTTGTAGTTCTACAATTACAGCCTGTAGTCTGTCTGTTTCTGTGCATACTTTATTAGTCTCCTCTAATCTATTCGCTAATGTTCAGGACCCCCACAGATCAGGTACTATTTGCATGGTGGATGATTCTCAGCGCTGCAGTGACACTGAAATGGCAGTGGTATATTAGTATGTGATGTGCTGGTATGAGTTGATAAAACACAACAGTGCTGCTGAAGTTTTTAAACAAAGTTTAAAACAGTTTGTGCTAGTCTGCTTCCTAAAAGATACTGGTGGCTGGGCATATTTGGTTGGTGGACTTTTTTTAGTCCAGCAGTGACACTGGGGTGTTATAAAATTCCAGCAGCACTGCTGTGTCTGATACACTCTTGACCCACACCACAACCAAGTCACTGTCACTGTAGTACTGAGAATGATCCACAACCCAATTTGTACCTGATCTGTGCTGACATGACAAGGACAGAGTAAAGGGGTCAAACTAAGTACGTAGAGACAAAGGTGGACTGCAGTCTGTAATTGTAGTATTACAAAGTTTTATATATATATATATATGGTAAGTGGAACTGATCAAATGGACACTGGGTGTAGGGACATGAGTGTGTACCTAATAAAGTGATCAGTCAGTGTAATTCAATACTGTTTTGCTTCTTGACTATGAAGCACCCAGTTTCTGTGTTAGAACTAAATAATGAATTGGCAACCCAAAAATAAGGAGCAACATATTTATGTAATGGGGAAAAAAAGAAAATAAGCCTGTGGTTTAAGACTACTTTAAAAACAATTTTATAAGCCAGACTGTCAAAATGCACTGTTCATTGGTTTATGTTTGTAATATTTTTAGATATGAATAACAAAAAATAAAATTACCTATTGTATTATTTTTTAACATGGTAGCAAAGACTGACAGACAAAACCTAACTATGAGATGCGGTAAGAAAGTACTTTTTGTAACATGTATTATCCTGGGAGGAGCGGCAGCTGGTGCCATTTAAGTGGTGTAGCACCCAATAAGAAGTACTCATTGTGTCATTCTAAAATATCTATGTAACCCCGTGGTTAAGCTACAATCACTTCCTAGTGTGCTATATAGGGAGTAGAAAGATTTTTTTTAGATTCAACAATATTCAACTTTATCTTTCAGTCATACAAAGGTGATTTAGATTGTATGTTTGCTGCGTGCATTTTACTTTTTAAACAACATGTTTTAATAAAGAAAAACATGCACAGATAGCAAATAGAGACAATTGCAAAATGTTACAGAACTGATGATTAGCTCTTGGTCTGGTTTTATTGCTATTAAAATAAAAAAATAAGTACAGCTTTAGTGTCTTAAACAACTGGTCCTGAAAGGCAGGGGAGGGGGGTTAACAATGTACATCACTTTTACAGGTACAAAAACAGCCATAAGTATAAAGATTCAGTTTGGCAAGGCTGATTGAAGACTTTAATCAAGGCCACAGAATGTATACAATGGCCACTTCGAGTGTATTGCTTTTGAAAAACCTTTGCAGACATTCCATTCATTTACACTCTAAACCTCCAAGCAAACACTTCACTTTTCAATTTATTACATTAGCTCGATACTCATCATGTTGCTTTACAGGCTTAGACATGGCAAGGCCAAAAGCAGCATACTGATAAAAGGCTCATATTTGTTTTTGTGATTCTATGTGCTTTTTTTTTTTAGCTACGGCACCACTGATTATGACATCCTCAAGCTTAGGGTTACCTTGCCTAATTCTTTTGAATGATTCATAAGCCAAAATTCAATATAATTGGACAGGAGTGAGAGGACTCAAAAAAGTTGCACAACAAAACATTGCATTCTTTCATCTCATGAAGTTTTAGGCAGGGCAAGGGTCAATTAGGAGTCCTCTGGCAATGGTGGGGATGAATAATGCACCATGGGGCTGAAAAACCTTGGGAGACTTGCTTAGCTTGTGTAGATTATCGACGCCTGTACCAGTTTTCCCCCTCTCCTCCTGTCTCCTCAGGTGAAAAAGGACCCTTTGTCTGTATGATGTCTCTGCTCCTGCCTCAATGGCCTGGAGGCAAAATGAGCCTAATTTGCACAGACCTGTTCTGGGGCCAATTGTTCTAATGTTCTTGAAACATGCTTAAATAAATACATAAACAAGAAATTAAAGAAAGAAAGAAAAAAAGTGGTGATCATACTACTATTATTAAAATATAAAATTTTACTATGATAAAATGTATTTACAGATGTACCATACAGTTTATTTTGTTGTAAGACTTGAGTACACTTGAATAAAATTTGATGGCAATCAAAATATACTCCAAATATACCTCAGACCGGTAATTGGAGCTTTCTTGTTTGTATTTGACTGTATTTGACATAAATATTACAATACAATATTTTACTGTAATTGTTATTTAAAGAACAATAAATAAATAAATTAAAGCAAGCACACAAAATCGCAAGATTACCATTACCACTACTACCTTTTAATGCAATTAAAGTACACTGCTTACAAACATTAGGGGCTATTTCATTATGGATTCTTTCATTTTGAAATATTCCCTAATTTTTGTGGGCAGTGAATTCATTTCATTAGGTAATTTTATTAGAAGCATGCGCAAGCTCATATCTTGTGTGCTAGGCATGTTATTAGACCATGCAGTTACTTAACAAAATATTTGACAGAATGTTTAACAAAGTGTTATATTGGAAAAATATATACTAAACCAACACCCCAATTTTGTGGTAAAATACAGAATATTTATTAATAAGTGAATGCAGGCACCACAGTGTGCGCAAGTGTGATTTCAAAGTGAGTGCAGGATCCTGAAGTACTATACTGTATATTACATACAAAAAATATTGACTGTAACAGAGATTAAACAAGGTAGATTGGATACCAAGAAAGAAATATTTTGTTTTTGTGTTTTAATAATCAGAAACATGGGAACAAAAATCTGCACTACATATATTAGTATTTGTATTCAACATTATACCATGGTGGAGCGTCCCTGCAGGTCTGGGGCTGTATTTCAGATAATGGAGTAATTTAGCAAAAAATCAAAAATCAGCAACTTAATTTCTGAGAAATACAGGCCGATTTATTCATCATGCATTTTCAACAGGGTGCTATTTGATTGGTTCCAAATTCATTCTCCAGCATGACATGACTCCGAACACATGGCCAAAACCATAAAGCACTCCACCAAAAAGAAGAACAAGGAGTCTTAGAGCAGATGGTATAGCCTCCACAGAGCCCTGATCTCAACATCAAGTCGGTCTGGGAATATCAACCAAAGTCTTCTGAAGAAATGTGGCAGGTTCTCCAAGAGGCTTGGGAAAGCACACCGGCTGAACACCTTCAAAAACTGCACGCCAGTGTACCGAAGAGAATTGATGCTCTCTTAAGAGTTAAGGGTGGTCACAACCAGTATTGATTTGGTTTTGGTTTCCTCTGTTTGTCAAGTTTATTTTTTACACAAGAAAATTGTAAATCTGTATTATTTTGTTTCCCATTGACACAGTAATGAAGATTAGCTACCCTGAATATACAACATATGAATATGTCTGTATAGGACATATGAGACAAAACTACATAGTCTAGGAATTACCTCAAGAGTTACACACAAGCAATATAATTTCATTAAACACAAAATAAACCTCAAACTGTTACTTCTCTCAAATGAATGATGCTGTTTAGCTTTATCTAGGCAACACTAGATGTCAGTGTTCTTGCTAATGTGGATTGCGTGTGTGTTTTGGGACTTTTTTTTTATTATTATTTTCATTACTTTTGTATAACCTTCAATGGCTATACCTACATGTGCATCTATGAATTGGCTCCTTATATGAAGCAGGGATACTTGATTCATTCCTTTGCCCCCTTACAGAACACGTGTCCCTAATCTCATGCATGTTATGTAATTGGGTCCTTGCATTTTATTAAAATTTTCATAAAAATGATTTGTTTGGCGTTGCTATCAGCATCAGTGGCCATTCCAGCGACACACACAAGGTTTAATTTATGCACAAGGTTATTTTAAGGCTACTCACCCACACAGACACAAGAAGGACATGCAGACTCCACACAGAAAGTTGGCTGGGATTGGACCTAGGACCTTCTTTCCATGAGGCAGCGGTGCTACCCACCGGGCCACTACTAAATATGACATAAAAATGACATGTGTATGGTAAACATTATTTGCCTTCCATTTGAAAAAAGGCAGTCACTAAAGCCACACTAAAAATCATCAGTTTGGCTTCAGCGACAAGTCGTTTAGTTTTACGAGTCGCTTTTATAACTGACACTTTCATTGCAAGGGCTATTTCTGTAGTTAAGACCAACAGAGCCAGATCCGAGTCAAGACAAAGACCACAGAGACTGGCCAAGAATGAGATGAGACCGAGACAAACAAGATTTTTTACATCATAGAATATAAATATTAAAACTAATTAAATTAAACAAATTAAATAGTGTGTAATTCATATTTTCAGATTTTTCATAATTCATGATTAAATAGAAAACTTAAATATCCTAACTAAGTATAGAGGGTGGATGGAAATGTACACTTGCAATCCTAACGATAGATTTTTACAAATTAATCGATATGATACTGAATGAGAAAAGCTATTTACCCTGTTAACTAATCACCTCAGTACTGAACCTGAGTACTGAAACTCTATCAGACACATTCACAACATAAAATGTCCTAACTGTGTGGCAACAGTGTTACCAACAGATCCATTAACTTTAACATACCTGCTTATACAAGTTCTAAATAAACAAGCAATGCCTGGCACAATGCAGTGTTACAAAAATAAACAATGGCTAGCCAGGATTTACAAAGCAGCAAATGTGACCTTAGTGTTGCAAATGTACCTATTAAAAAAGTGCCTATTAAAGGATGGCAAAGCTAAACTCTCAGAATTTGTGCATTTTCATTAGGTATTAGTAGGAGTGTTCTTAATTAGTCAGTCTGTTGTTCAGTAAATATGTTTGTTCAACAAAAAATATTCAATTATATTTTCTAACCCATTGCTTTATGCTTATGTTTAATAATATTATTATTTTATTCATTTATTCATTTTCTTATTCATGTATATTATTGTTTCATGTTTTAAATTAACTTCTGAATTCAAAATGTTGTGCATGCACAGCAGGATGCAGCTTCCTGTCTCTAGAACTGATCCAGCTTATTTAGGCCAATATATACTTCCCACTAAAATTGGGGGATACTGTATCCCATAATGAAATGTAAATCCATATATCTATAGCACATCTCTTTCACATATCACTTCCATTACCTCTCCAAAACCTATTGTACAGGGTGAGTCAAAAAAAACAGGACAGCCTTTTATTTCAGTAAAAAAGGATAAATTACATATCTGAATACCTCAAGAAGTAATGGGTGATGATCTTTAAGATCTTTTAGGCTATGCCGCCTTCTTGAAAGCAGACATATTTGTATCAAGAAGTTTTTTCAATAGGAAGGTGGTCTAACAAAGCAGAACAGGAGTGTTTCAGAAACCTATTCCTACAATCAGATTGGCAAAATCTCCTGTGCTTCAGAAGTGCTTCAACAAGTGGGGTTGTCGCCTTAGATGCACAGCTATTTGACGTTTTCAATGTGCTGTCTCTTGTGCTGAATACAGTGCACAGGTGCAGGATCCAGCCGTTATGAACCCGTATGAGAATCTCTGGAGAAATGCTGTCACAAGCCTCCATGATGTGGTGCTGAAGGTGGAATTTTTTGTGTGGATTTTCTCAGCATACACAATTTGTTTGGGACTCAAATAGTGGTAGCATAGTGGTTAAGGTACTGGACTCTGGACCTGATGGTCAAGGGTTAAAATTTTCCCAAATTGCCACAGTTAGGTCCTTAAGCAAGGCCCTTAACCCACCATTGCTTGAATTGTAAGAGTGTATGAGTTGTAAGTCGCTCTGGATAAGGGCGTTTGCTAAATACCATGCATGTAAATGTTTAAGATGACTACAGAGATAAAATGACTCTAAAACACCACACCATAACCTTTACATCACCTACGACCATACACCTTGATGTCTGCTGTCCAGTGAGGGTTTTCTTCCCACCAGTATCTGATGTTCTGGAGGATGATCTCACCACTGACATAAAAATTGGCCTCATCACCGAACAAAATGTGTGTGCAAAACTCAACACATCTATCAGGGTCATCCTCTTAAAGTTTCTACAGAAGCTGGATCTTGAAGGGGTGCCACTTATTGGTATGAATAATCCATACAAGTAATGACTGGATGAC
>JAVSBV010000059.1:3059823-3083512 GCA_033117975.1 Parotocinclus spilosoma
TCCTCACTGCATTTCCCAACGCTCATAATCTCTGCCACATCCCACTACGTTATGCTTTACAGCATACACTTTATTATCGTGATAAACAATATGCTTTTCTGGGCATTTTAAGGTTATCCTCTGTGCTTAAAGACAATATTTTATTATAAAAAGTGTAATTAATCCTATTTATTTGCAGAAAATGCAGCACATTTTGAATAAAAAATACTTTAGTTTGATAAAGTAGTAGTTCTAAAGAAACTGATGCTGCTTGTTTACAATCACATGTATTGTGATAAACATTGCATGTCCTGAAATGTCTTTTATTTATTCAGATGTGATATAGTTTTTGCGTATTGTCCACCCCTACTTGAGCAGCTATGTCTGGATATCTTGAATGCCTTCCATTATATAAACTGTGAAACAGCCTATTTCTGATAACAGGGCCGGTCAGATTTTTTATTTTCTTTCATCATGAGGAGGCTCATTAGAACGATTCCATCCCTCATCTAAAGGGAGGTGTGCCTCTTTTTTTTTTCTCGCAAATGCTGGATCTGCTAGCTATTTTTTGTAGATTTGATTGCTTGTTAATCATGTAAAAACTTCTGTAATGACTACTTCTTTCAACAAGAACATGCATCTTGTTTATGGCAAAACGGTTAAATACTAACAAATGGCAAGCTGTGCTTACAGAGCAACATTGCATTGCTAATTGTATTCAAAGTATTTCATTAGAAAACTAACTGGTTTATTCTGTCAGGCTTAAGCAAGTTCTACACAGGGCTAATAATATATCCTGCTGTGCTGAACAGCCGCTCTGATGGTGAGTGTTTTCTGGCGAAATTAGTGAGAAGCGGGTTTTATTTATTTTTGTCTTGATACACACGTCTTTGTCTCCATGGATTACAGGCTCTCTTGTCTCCGATCATGCTTGCTGCTGCAGACCACATACTGTCGGTCTACAGGCAGCTAATTTCTTATTTCCTGCAGGATGCAGCCCACATGTCTTTTCCTTTTGTTGGCTGATCAGATTGTCAGTCTCCCTATGCCCCTTCCTCTTCTCTCTTGCCCATGCTCTTTCTGCTAGTTTGTGATATTACCATACCACACTTGTCTGCAGAGATGTGTAGTAAGTAGAACTACTTAAGTACTCTACTTAAGTACTAAAATACAGTACTTTTACTTTTTTGGAGTATTTGTTTTTTCTTCTATTTCTTCATTTACTTCACTGCATATTTTTGATGAACTTAATACTTTTACTCTGATACATTTTTCATGTGCCGAATCGTTACTAGTTACTATTTAAAAAAACGTTATGAATCATACCAAACTCACAGTATGAATGCCAGAGTAGTAGATGACTATCATAAGGTTTTGATAAAGCTGGCTTATGATTGGACGATTCAAGCTAACAACACCGTATGTTCACCGCACCTTCAGGCTTTTTTATTTTTATTTTTTTTATTTATTTTTTTTTTTTTGCTGTCGAGATGGAAGAAGACAATCCAGGAACACCACCATCAACACCAAATTATTGGACTTTAAATGATAATGGAGACGGACGGTGATGAAAGCGATCACCCCTGGCCCTACTTACAGTCCAATGATTACTTTCTTTAATATAACAATACTTTTACTTTTAGTACTACAGTAGTAATTTTTGCAATAATTCTACTTGCAATACTTAAGTACAAAACGTTTTGAATACATTAGTACTTCTACTTAAGTATGGTGTTTAAATCATACTTCTACTTCTACTCAAGTCACCTTTTTGATGTAGTACTTGTACTTCTACTTCACTACTGTACTCCAGTGCTTTATACATCTCTGCTTGTCTGAGCACCACTGAAATCATAACCATAGAAAACTCCAACAGGCCCAGGTAAACCTCACAGTTCATCATACAGATTTAGACCAATGGTTTCCTCCATCAGATTGAAATAAGTACTAATGGAGTTGGGATGGAGTTGTATGATCATCATCACTTTTCCAATCTCTTTCTCTGCTGCTTTATAATATCTGCTTTGATACATCACATTGCAATCTCTTCATTTGAAGCTGCTCATCCATGGAAGCTGATCCAGGTCACTGTTCCTGTCAATGATGCAACCAAGAAAGGCTGACCATTACATCATACGCTTTGAGGCACTCAAGGGTCGAGGGTCCTGTTCTGTGAGCGTGTGTGAACTGAGAAAATTGTGTTTGTTATAATAATTTTGCAACGCTAATTCTGTAGCAAGTTGCTCTATATCAGCAAGTAGCTTGTTTGGTACAAGACCTGCTGTTTTTAATGGGCTGAAGCACTCAGTACTAATTTATAAAGCACAGTTGTGACTCGTGTGCGAGCCTTTTGGATTCCCTGCTTGAGGGTGCCTTGCCTCATGACAGCTGGCACAAATGAAAAGCCAGGGCAGTGAGAAATGAGAGGGTGAAGATGAAATAACTCGACAAGAACAAAAAAGCTGGCTTGAAGTCCAGCCTCAGCATTGATCTTCCTGGCTGGGTAGAACAAACTACCAGCAAATTAACAAAACAAGAGTCAAGAAGCCAGCTCTTCTGAGCGCTGGATCTCTAAGAGTACTCTGTAAGAGCTATCCATGGCAAATAACTCCTGTCAAAAACTGGATTTTTAACCTGCATGCAGTCAAATATATCTGCTAATCTTTAATAGAGGCACAGGGAAGTGTTGGTGTGTGGGTTTCCTTATTAAGATCTTTGTGTGGCAGCACTAGCAAGGTTTTCTCAGCTTGTTTCTTGATCAGTCAATGCTGATTCATAGACGATTCGCCTTCGGTCACATGCTCTGTTGTAGCGGCAGTCCAGTAGCGTGGTGTCATAGGGTGACCTGCGCAAAATGGGTTCCAACATGATTGGACGGGGTTGGGCTCCATGCTGACGGCATATATTCAGTCTTTTAGCGAACCACTGTGAGGAAGCAGTGACAGCCTGCAAGGGACTCATCCCCGCCTTGTTGATTGAGAATTATATTTATGCTATGAATAATGAATCGCTATGGGTCCCTGAGGCTCTCATCATTGCCAGACTGACGAGCTGCGGCAGCTGAATGAAGATGGAGGGCTGAGTTTCAGAGCCTGATATATTGGGTAAATTGGTACTCAGTTATCATATATCATCATTAGAAATGGTTATTGAATGCCTAGGTGAACCGTAATGGCAGCCACTCAATTTGGATCCCTGAACAGACAGTAATGGTCGGGTGATTAAAATGAATACAATACTCAGATACTCCTAAACTGCAGTTATTTTTGTCACCATTTTGGCAGCACCCTACATACTGGTACTTTGCTTTTTGTTATGGAAACCCTGTTTCTTGAATTTACGTTGTTTCTGCCAATTTATGTTGCCCAGCTTTATAATGTATATGTTGTCCCTTCATTCAATTTTTTTCCCCATCAGGTGCACTTCTTGTGTACACAATACAGTATTGTGCAAAAGTCTTAGGCCACCATTAGATTTATTGTTTTAGCAATGGCATATGACCATATACGTTATTTGCTTAATTAACGATCAAACGATCAAAAATGTCAAACTTGTAATCGCCACTTTTCTGCACTGGCATTAATCCAGAGTGGGTTATCCTTTCCACAATGTCCCCCTTCTAAAAAAAGTGGTTTCTTGGCTGCTACCCTTCCAAAAAGACCATACCTGATCAAGCTTCAGTGGAAACTCATCCTGAAGCTGCCAGATACTACTATTGCTCAAGGGTTTAAAGAAGATCCCACTAAATTCTTGCCAAAGTCACCTATAGAAGGTGTTTTTTCTGATTGTTTTCTTAGTACTCAATACAAATAATTGGTCTTATGCTAACAAACATATATAGCAATATGTGGCCATTATGCCATTTACTAAAACAACGGCATGTCTAATGTAATGGTGGCCTAAGACTTTTGTACAGTACTGTAGATCACACAAACATGGGTATTAGTTAGGAGTATCTCTAAGTTCAAGATTTAGCTTTACATTTAGAGCAACAAATATACCAGTGCAATAGCCACTGCTAGCCATACAGTCTTACAAGGTACATTCCGAGCACTTTAGGCTGAAGTAGTATGATTAAAAGTATAGCAGTAGTGGTTCTGAGGTATCCTTTTGGGTAATGGTCCAGTACCTTAACTGTTGAGCCAGTGTGTAGTCACTACCATTTTGGAACATACCTGTGAGTTCAAGCGCTGATAAAGGACAATAAGCTCTGTCACACAAAGGCACATCTAATCAAATTCATCTAAAAGCTGTCTGATGAAGTTCAAGTCGGGGTTCTGTATATGCCAGCCAAGCTCTCTTTCAGAGTTATAAATACATTTTTATAGACCTTGTTTTAGGAGTACAGGACCAAAAGACTTGCTTGGGATGGATAAACCTTTGAAAATGTCATATCGAGAGTCACGGAGGTGTTCAGTACAATCCATTTTTCTGCCACTTTTTGAGAGATGACCTGCCTGTTTTTCCATAATTAGGATAATTTTTTTTAGCAATAGGTTTGACTTGAATGACAGAGCTCATTAATTAGAAGTATGATGTATACATAGTTTATGGCCATGTAGTGTAGATAGGTGTGATTATAGCATCAGTGCAAAGGCATAACTAGAGGGTTATAACTAGAGGGCCACCGATTTGTAGATTTGTTTTGGGCAGTTGACTTTGCTTCATGGTAGGGTGAGCGTGTGTAATGGTGTGTGAAACACTGTACCAAGGCTGTCATAGTTATGAAAATTTACAACCTGAAAATGCGTTCTGATAAACCCAGTTAAAAGCTAAATCTAAATGGAAACTAGAAATGCTGTCTCTGTAATTTTTCCCTCTGTCTCAATATTTGCTGTCCAAGTCAGTTTACATGGTCAGGTAAATCATGTGATGGGATGTGCAATGTGAAGGTCAGGCGACGCATTAAAAATCCATTCACATGAGCTTGTTTGAGGCTAGTTTAGGTTATGCATCCTCCATGTGACCCTGACCAGGACAAGTGGTGGAAATTAACCATATACATTGCAGGCCACACATGCTTACTCGTTCATGATAGGACACTTAGTGGCACGTATTGGCCTAAAACATGACTTTGATAACTGCGAGGAAATCCATGCAAACACAATCTTTAAAGTAGCAGACAAGTTTGGACTTTTAATCTCAAAGTTTGGATTTCTTTAACAAGCAGAATGTGAATAGGGTTTACTGGGTTGAGGCGACTAAGTTTGAGTAAAATAAAGCAGTGAATGCATTAATTAAGATGTAATAGGGTTAATAAAAACGAAAAAAAAGTTTGAACTTTTAATTTAGTGGTGTTTAGAGGGTCGTGCTCAGTAATGGTATATTTGTTAGCTGTTTAGTTAGCCCTAGTTTTGCTGGGCTAGCAGAATTGAGCAGAGATTTGCTGATATTTTCACTTATTTTATGCCTTGCATTTTCAGTTTTGTATATTTGGGGCATCTTTGATAGTGTTTTTTTTTTTTTTTTTTAGTGCGCACACACACACACAGTACAAATTTTCCACAATAAATCAAGAGTTTGTGCTAATCAAACATAGTCACTCACTTTTTATTCATGTACTTCTTTAGATGTGTTCAATAACCAGACGATTAAATAGTTAATTGCAAGTGTTTATATGACAATTGATCGTCAGCTCAAGTTTAATGATTGGGACAGTCATACTTGTAGCTGTTTTCAGATTTATAGGCATACAAATTGAATTCAAAATCCCTGAATTGCATTTTGTAAATGCATGTTTCAACAAATGTATGCTGTTTATACTAAAGCATGGATACTTTATATCCATAATTAGACTATTATTAAGCATACAAGCCTACTAAAAGAGCGGGGGTTTAAAAACACCCTCACCAGCTACTCTACATTAATTGCTCAATTTATCACTTCCACTTACCCCCAAAGTACCAATGTCGGTGTCACTGCTGGACTGAGAATAGCCCAAGTACCAAAAATGTCCAGCCGCCATCATCCTATAGGAGGCATTCCATGAGCCCTGGTGAAGGATTAGCGTATGACTAATTCAAACTTGGCATTTTTTTTTCAGATCGAGAGCAGGGTAAAAAAGATTTGTAAGTGTCTGCAGTACCATTGCTTAAACAACAAAGTTATGGTGGTTAAAGACTTTTGCATAGTTCTGTGAGGTGTGCCTAATAAAGTGGTGGGTAAGTGTACAGTTTTGGTATATCAAAAGAACACTTTTCCCAAACAGATCATAAATAAACAATTTAGTAAGGAATGGAATCATTATTAATTAAACAATTTAGCTAGATGATCTAAGCAGGCCTTATAGGAATATTTTTAATGTAAAAAAACCTTACATTGTTTAGCACTGGTCGCCACACAATACCATGCCATGTTTATCAGGATTGTTGTGTATTTAATGTGTTACATTGAATTTGTTGGAGGTTTGATTAAACTAAGTGAACAGATGGTGCGACAACACATTTTTTTAAAGACTAAGATCTATTGCTGAGTTAATTTCTCCTTGTTAGCAGTAATCATGTCTGCACATCATTTTATCCACTAGATTCTTTGTCAGATACAAAGAAATGTAATCATAACGAATACAAAAATACACCATCTGTCAATTAATTATGCCAGTAAGCATGTAATGTCGGTGCAAATGACAAGTTTCAAGTGATTATTAAAAGTTTCTTTTCTTAAGATTTGTTGATTAAAAATTTTATTTATTTATTTATTATTTTTTTTAAACATTTCATATTTGAACGACTGCTATGCAGGTGCATCATTGTAGCTCTTGATTTGCTTGATTTGCGGAGCTTTCACGTTGCATGAGCTCAGTGTTCATGTGCCTACCTGGCTATTCGGTGAATACGCGAACTCTGACAAAATGATTGACATGCTTTATAATGTCAGCTGGCACATCTTTAAAACAACAATTAAATATTTTTGTAAAGGATGCAAGTCACATGGTCAAGTCCAGAGTCTAAGTTAAACAAACTACTTTACATCTCACAAATGTAGAACTTACACATAGTTTTTAATTACAAATCCGAGAATCCAGTTATGTTTTTCATGTCATGGTAATCACAGGACTAAATTATGTGTGTAAATTATGAATGGGTGTAGTGACCCTAAATATGGTATATCTTATATTAATAATATTATGTCCCTTATGAAGTGATTAATTTTTTTTTTTTTTGTTACCACTGGGGGAGAGGAAAGGCGTGCTGTTGAAACTGAGTGGTGCTCATAACACAGATCAAACTTCTATAATGTGCTGTTTTTTGTATTTGGTTTTTTTACAAGGTGTCTGTGTCTGTGTGTGTGTCTGTATTATTAACTTCCCAGTCACAATAATTAGTATTCATTTCTCTCAGTTCTCGATGAATAAAGCCACATAGGTTCTCTTTGTTTAACGAGTCTGTGCCCACCCCAGGTGTCGCAACTGCTAAGAATTCTTGTGGAGCAAGGTGATGCGAGCGGAATGCTAATGTTATCTTTGTCTTCCTGATGGCCAGAGATTTTAATTGCCTTAAAAAAGACCATAAAAATGCAATTTGTAATATGATATTTATTACAATAGCCTCTGGCTGCGAGAGGGGAAGAAATCGGAAACGTAGCTTTTGCCGGCCTTTGCCCTCGTTAGAGCTCTCCTGGCTGCTTCAGAGTCTCCTGATTAGACTCACTGGCTACCTTGGCTTGCAACTTCATTAAAATCTATTTAAATCAACTTCAACTGCAAAGTGCTTCATCTTTTAGCATGTAGGGATGTTAATTCTCAGGGAACATCATTAGAACGTATGTACACGCCCACGCTACCTTTCTATAAGTTTGGTTAATAAGCTCCCCTAAAAACATTGACACACTCTTCTTTGAATTATGTCTGCATGGCTTTAATGTGCGTGGCAGCTAGATCGACTGCGGCTGCGTTCCTTTTGTTTCTGGATGTGTGCTAAGCTTGCTTTTTGTAGGAAATGTCACACTCATGCCCCAGGGCTCTAACCCTACTGTCTTGGTCTTAAACAACTGTCAGGTTATATGATGCCACTCGGAGCAGGTGGCAAACACTTTCATTTGCAAACAGCTCTTCTTCTGAAGTAGTGTCATCTCCTTGTTATTTTCTAGACACCTTTACCATTTTACCATTTCATTAAGGTGCTAGTGCGGCAGCAACTTAGGAAAAGCTGCCAGGTGAAGCTGGATTTATCAGATGTTTATGCAGCCATGTATTAAATGTAAAGATATTTCAACATTTTAGAGTTAATTAGTAATCTGTTGATGTGCAAAGACTTTAATGTCTTAGTCTACATTTTTTTTTTTTTTTTTTTTACTTTCGTTAAGCTGACTTCAGCTTGTTTTGTGGTTGTGGAGAGCAAAGTTATTTTTTTTGCGCCACATTTTTATTTCTTAGAATTAAACTGGCTATCTTGTACTTCATTTCAGTAAATGATTTGGCTTGCGAATGTCATTTCACCTTCAGATTCTTAACTATTCAAAATGCAAATTATTTTTTAAAGATAATGTACTGTGCAACAAGGTGTGACTTGGATTTAGTACATAATACACCACTGATCTTTATTCAAATCTTTGAGTTTTAGCATATCTCATTCTGTTTCTCTTCTTCTGTTCTTCTGCAAATACCATCCGTAATCAAGCTTTTTTGGACAGTAAAACTTTGCATCCAGGTGAAGCTGCCACATGCTGTAGTGTAAGAGGAGGCCACAATAAATCCTCTGCACTTTGTCATATTGAAGGTGTTTTATCTTTAAAAAAAATTATACTGTGTACATATCTACTGTACTTTCTGGTTGTATATTAATAAAGGGAATGGAAAATAATTATATATGGTCATCATACCATTGATTAAAAAAAAAGATCTATCAAATCATAGCTTAAAACTTGTGCACAGTACTGTAGGACAGGCAAGTTTGACTTCTATTTAGTGCATTATTTTTCCCATTATTCACACAATTTGGTAATTTCTGGTTCGATGCTAATATTTCCCACTGTGTGATAATCCCATTGCCGAGAGCAAGAGGTTGTAGTAGGTCTTGTCACGATCTACAATTTTATCACTTCTGTTTACATTTTTGTTTTGAAAACCAATTTTGTATAGCTGACAAATAGGTGGGATAAAAAGCTTTTTTAACATTTATATATAAACAATATACAAATGGCTTAAGACTGTTTTGTCCACATTGTTGCACTCTTGGTTTCCATTAGAGTGTTTATTTAATGAGAAATTACTATTAAGCATATTTTTTCCCCGACTTACAGGACTCTTTCCTAGAAATGCAGGAATAAATTTCTTGTCAATTGTAAAGAACTGTTTGAAATTCAGGGTTAATGATTTTCTCTTTCCTAATGCAATATCCAAATATCCAAAGTTATTCTAAATGCAAAACACAAAACAGTCTATTTTAGAAATGTCACACTGTAAAACATCCAAGTCACACTTAAGAACAGCTGAAATTAAATTCATGACAAAAAAATGATTTATAAAGAGTTGATTTTAACTTTTAATCAAGGAAATCACTTTAATCTTAATAAACAATACTGCAGTGTAAAACGTGTAACATATCCTCAACCTTCATTTACAGTCAGGATGAACCTATAGGCTATCCTAACATTTAATGATGAGTAGCTATTTAGTTAGAAGAACTCCATAAGACTGATACTCAAGCTATATTAAAGGTATGTAAATTGTAACTTTGCTCTGAAAGGGAACATTTCAGTTTGTTTTACTTTCTCTGCAAGGACAGCCTCCTCACTGTTAATGTTCTCTTAATTTGATCTGTTCTTTCTTTTCCACATATTTCCCTCAAATCTTACTGATCTTAAAAAAAGAGTGAAATTGCATCAATGTTATGTACTTTAAACTTATTTTAATGACATTAGACAAGTTTTTAAAATCAGCAGCATTTATTCTAATCCACGTCATTACTGCATATAAAATTCATAAAATAAAAAAAAAAACTTTAGTCACATAACTTTAAAGGGGGGTCCATCAACAAGAGAGAATTTCCGGTCTCAAAATAAGGATATGGTGTCACACCAGTTCAAGAAATCCCTACACTTATACAAGTATAAACTTATCACAAAAATTATTGGATACTACAAAATTAAATCTCCCACTATTAAATATCCTGTTATTTTTGTGAGATTGCAGACTTACGATTATGCACTCATTCCTGGGTTTTCTGATACTGAAGGCGAGCACTGACAAGCTGCCAAGCTGTTAAGCCTATGAAAAATGCCCTCAGGTTTTTGTTTCCAAATGAACAAAACTTTTGGCTGTAATTTAGCTCCATATATCGGAACATCCTTGTTTGTCACATGCACTTTCATTTACCCTAATAACAATAGGAATTTTGTGCTCTCACTAGGTCGCTGCTGGCTCATCTGGAGGAGAAGAACTTTGGGCTTGGCTTTGAACAGTTCTGCCCTCATCTTCACTTCTATGTTACCTACGTCAACAACTTTCAAACAGCGATGAAGGTTCTTAAGGTATGGTAGGGGAAACATGCCTTACCATTTTCTTTTACTATGGATCTTAACTTGTTGTGGGCTTACTGTATGTGAGTGCATTAGTGTGATGTAGCTCTGCTAGTCTTTCGAACAGCTGTCACTGAAGTAGCTTCTAACTATGTTGCAAGAACACAGGGTTTTTCTCTCCACTTGTTCTCTGGTGTGCTGCAATGCAAATACACCGTACTTATTACTCTGCTTGATTCTCACCCTGTATTGTGTAAGCTTTTTTTCTACAAGTAGAAACATTCTCAAGTGGAAACTAATTCTTAACTGAGCCACACATGGTTCTCACGCTATGAAGCGTAGTTCCTGGAGCATGTAATTGACCTGAGTGATAGGACCCGGTCATAATCGTCAGAGTGCTTATAAGGAGTGCTGAACCAGCTAAATTTTGCTTAGTCTGCAGTCTACTCACGCTGACACCACATGTGTTTAATAATAGTTTCTGTACCAGAGGTTGCACTGTTACTACAACACCTCGTGTCTGGCAAGGCAATATTTGGATTAAGAAGGTCAATTACTTTAATAATTAGAAGAAGAATAAACCTGTAGGATTCAAACTAAATGGATAGCAAATATTGGATAGCAGGAGCTCTAGTTGTATTATTTACTATTGTGAAATGAATCCTCCATTTATACAGGTATTCAGTGGTTTATAATGGGGATTTTTTTCTGCTTTGTGCCTGACTGCGTTCTCGTTAGCGTTAGCCTCCTTGCCTTTTTTAATTTTGCCAAATTTCACATACAGTGGCGTGGTGCTATATTACACATTGTATGAAATTTGTTGTTCTGAACGCTTTCAGAGTTGTTCCTCAGCGGCTTGTTTTCTCCATCTTTATATTGCATATAGCACATTCTGAAGAGCTTACACAGACATCCTAATGGCCAACTGATACCAGTTATTAAATCGCTGATGCCGATATATAGAGAGCAGGGCAACTGATGGCTGATATATAATGCATATAAAACCAATAATACTAAATTGCTGAACTAATATGTATTTCAGCTATTAATACACTGTCTCTGTTTTAGGTCTAACTTTTAGTAAAATAAGTTTTAACTGTAGTTCTTAACTGCAACATTTTTAGCATATAACAGTATCACATTCTTTCTCAGCAATAAGATAAAACAAAACGTGCAGATGGATGCAACATCTTTTTGTTTTTAATCTCTGTTTCCAGCATAACAACTTACTGCTTTAAACAGGAACATGAAGTTTTCATCTTATTATAAATGGCTCCACCTTTACTGAATCTCAACATCCCTTGTTTCTACTCACTATTTTTTTATACTTTCCTCACAAGTGCAGATAATGGAATGTATCAGTCTATCACTAATGTCTACATTTCATTACTATCTATACCCCTTATTAGTACTACAATATTTAGGGTGACAATTTAGTTTACTAAGTAGCACTCAAAACACAATTGAAATCTCTCGCTTTTTCCTCATCAACATACTTCAGCAGTGGTCTTAGGAGGTTTAACCCCCATTCACCCCTCTATCCAAGTGACTCTTACGGCTCCCATGATGGCAGGCTGGGGCAACGACTCACTGACTGGTCACATCTTGGCTCCTGTGATCCTAACAACTCATGTATTGACAGTGTGAGTCAAGGATGCTCAGGACCACCTCCCAGGTGGCAACCCCTCTAGGGTTGAATAACTGGGGATACTCATCAGTTTTTAGAACTGAAGAAACCTTTTGGATGAGGTAAAATGTCTTAAAAAACAAGTATAAATCCAGTTGCTTGCAAGTCAACACTCATTGACTGAAAACTTGCAAAGACGTCATCTCAGCCATGTTTAAAGCTCTGTAGTCTACACACATGCTGAATCCTGAATATAAGTTAGCAAAATCAGATATCTGATTCCCATCATTCCCATCCCTTCAAGTCGAAAAATTGTCAAGTGGGAAGTATTTGTATTCAGTTATGCCAGGGTGATTTAGAGGTGACTAGTTGCATTTAAAAAAACAGACATATGAACATTCAGCTATTCCATTAGTCAGTTTTGAGTAGGCAACTCAGCTGTTGTTTTTTGTAATAGGTCTAATTTGGGATTTTGTGGGTGTGGATGTTTATTTGCAGGTTGCTCCTCTCATCATACGTACTGTCACATACGTGTGCATGTTCTCTCCTGTCTCATAGCATGTTTCTCTGAATATAAAATATCCATTACCCCATGACTAACCATGAATTAAGTAAAAGTGCAAGGTGCAGGCAAAATTAAAACTCCTTGCAGCATCATTAACTTCTGCTGTGTGTATTAAAATACCCCATATGCTGTAGTGGGATATCAGATGGTAATGTTTTATTTATAGAATTTGCTCTGACTATTGTACTGCATTTACTAAATCAATCTTAGATTGAAGCGATCTTGCGCAAGTCAGTTCTCTTGCATGTCCAACTGAATTCATGAATATGTATTGATTATAGATCCATGGTAACGTGTCATGACAATGTGTTGACAACATATCATGCTCCAGCTCTAATTATTCTAAGCCTTTTAAATATTTTGCGTTTAACTCCTAATCGACACAATTATTCCCTTATTTTTAAATTGTATTTGGATTGACGAAGAATCACTGATGGGTCAGAAGCTTGAAGACTACTGTTCAAAATGATTGACGCATGGAGCTTTTCAAAATGGAACCACCTATCTGATTATGGCTAGTGGATGACACCCTGTGCAAACAGATATCTCTCATCCAAAGCCCAGTGGCACTATTAAATCCAACACACTCATCTCATTAGACCCGAGTTAGGTGGGCAGCCTCCGTCAATTGGTCCCAAACAGTGCAATAAGGAGTCTCTCAACCTTTCTCCCACCATCTTTCTCCCTCAGCTAATTAGCTCCTCCTTTAGCATGGCACCTGTACCCTCATGTACACTTGACTGATTTCTTGTTAGGCTAAATCAGGTAACAGTTAAAGAATCATCACCACGGCATGCTAATGTTAGCCGGAACATCCCACACAAGCTTGTGAACCCTGATCCAAATAGGTCTGAATCTAATTAAAGTGGTGTAGTGTAGTTAGAAGGTTATTTAAACTGAATGTGTTTTAGGGAGGAGGACGTTTTGAATGTTTTCCTCACCTATCAGCTCAGAGCTGAGGAATCATTAACATTTGCTCTTATTTATCCATGAGAAGCCTGGAGCTTTGCAGATATTAATGTCTTAATTAAGAGGAAGGATGTGTCTGCACCTGAAATTGACTGATTTCCATCGATTCAGGGCCGAGCTGTGTATGTTAACATTGATTCCCTCGCCAGGCCTACATGGCAGTAATTGCAGGAACATAGAGCAACATGTTTGCCCTGACGTGTGACTCACACACGGGCAATCTGTCCCTCTAGATCTGCCCTGTGCCCTGTGCCTGCCTGGCCCACAAGGGGTGGGCTAATAAAGGCTCTAGAGACACAGTCCAGTAGTTACTGATGTTTATGCCTTCTGACCGTAATCACAGCTTTAAGTTATTTTGCCTTTGTAAAGCCTTGATAAAAAGAAGATTAAAAATGGTTTACATTATTGAAGCTGGCATGAATATCCCCTATTTCTACTTATCAGTCGCTGTTAAAAGACCAGTTTAGGCGTTAAGTTCTTCTTATATTACGCTATTCTTGTTTTATTCCTTTATTCTTCAGCTCCAGTCCACCTCATCAGAGGGCAGTAACTCCCCCTTCTCTCCTTAGGTTAACTGATGATCCCATGCTATTAAAACTGAGAACACAAGATCCTAAAATAAATGTTTGCTTTTCGCAATAATGCAGACACTGTATCTCACAGAAGTGAGAACACAGCTCACATTTTGTAGCTATTTTATATATTTTCGTTCGGCAAAAGATCTGCCATTTTGATACAATGTAACGTAAACAGCATGTATAACAGTATAAATTGGGCATGGAGTTCACTAGAACTAGTTCCCACAGAAATCCTCTCCCACTCTTCCATTGTGACATCACAGAGCTGGTGGATGTTAGAGACCTTGCGGTCCTCTACCTTTTGTTTTAGAATGCCCCACAGATGCTCAATAGGGTTTAGGTGTTGAGACATGCTTGACCTTTGCCCTCTGATTCTTTAGCAAGGCATTGGTTGTATGTTGTTTTGGGGTCATTATCAAACCACTATATGGTCTTGGCCTGCTACAGCTCACTTTCAAGGTGTTGGCAATCTTTTTCTTTATGTAGAGCAACAATTTTAGAGCAACTTTTTTTTTTTTTTAGATCCTCAGAGTTCTTTGCCATGAAGTGCCATGTTGAACTCCAGTGACCAGTATGAGAGAGTGTGAGTGTGATAACACCAAATTTAACACACCTTCTCCCATTCACACCTGAGACCTTGTAACGCTAATGGGTCACATGATACCAGGGAGGGAAAATGGATAATTGGGCACAAAACATATTTTTGTTACCAGTGGTTTAGACATTAATGGCTGTGGGTTGAGTTGTTTTGAGGGTACAGTAAATTAAAAGCTGTAGAATAGCTACTTGAAATTGTATCGAAGTGTTATATCGTCAGTGTTGTGCTATGAAAAGAGGCAATTAAATGGTTACAAAAATTTGGGTTGTGTACTCACTTTTGTCAGATACTATATTGATATTCTTCACATTATATTGTATTAAACTGTAATGCCAGTTTATAATGATCTTTAAGCCTAATAAAAATACGGACATGAAACCTGCAATAAATTCATTCTTCAACCCATAGCTGTTTCATTTCACACTTTGCTCTTTTTCATCCCCTCTGAGTAAGACTCCAGCTGCCTCAGCCATAAAAGTCACACGAGCAGATGTGTATGGTCAACATGTTGGCCATTACACTGCACAAAACGTGTGTCACTTGACAATGAAGTCTAAATCGGTACACTGTATTCATTTCAGTTGCAGTAAATGCACAAATTCCAAACCTAAATCAAGATCTGTAGAGCACAGACAGTGATATGGTTTTCGGCAGATGAGAGGGGATGACACTTTGCCAGCTGTAGATTCATACTTATTGATATCAGTACATCATTGTAATGGGTCTGGTTAGATGGCAGTGTGTGTGTGTGTTTGTGCTGGTATGCACGCTGGTATGCACTGCAAATATCTGTTTGCATATATACTGAATTCAGAAATTAAATTTCAAAATGAAATATCCCAGAATTTCTGCGAGCAGTGTATTTTCAATAGAGTTATTATCCTTATTTCTCATACCCCTCAGGCTAATTTTGGGTAGTGTACCTCTTGGTGAGAGCTTTGTTAATTTGCATTTACATTTAAAATATTTAGCAGGCTATCCTTATCCAGAGCGATTTACAAAAGTGCTTGAAGACATCAGTAACATAATCTATTCCTAATGATCAGGAACCTAAACAAGAATACACTTCTGTAAAGGTTGTATGTGTTTTTTTTTCGTTTTTTTTCGAGAGAAAGAGAAGGTTGGAGAAGGTATTAGTTAAGGTAAGAGCGGAATAAATGAGCCTTCAAACGGTGTTTGAAGTTAGCCAGAGACTCAGCTGTTCGAACATTGAGGGGAAGTTCATTCCACAACTTAGTAGCCAAAACAGAGACTAATCTAGGTTAATGTCTTCCTCGTCACCTGAGAGACGGGGGACCAGTCGAGCAGTGCTAGACTTGAACACAAAGATCGGATAGCGGTCAGAGGTAACCCCGCTAAGAGAGAGTAGTCCAGTCTCAAGATGACAAGGGACTGAACCAGAATCTGCTTTGCTTCTGTGGAAAGAAATGGACAGATCCTTCTTATTTTGTAAAGAAGGACACGACCTAGAGACCATATGGCAATGTGGGAAGAAAAGGACAGTTGGTTGTCCACAGTTACTCCCAGGTTGCATGCCATAACAGAGGGGGAGATCCTAGCCTTGTCTATTGAGAGGAAAAGGTCCTGGTGGGGACAAGAGTCACCTGAGAAGAGTAATAATACATATCCTGAGAAGAGGAATACTTCATATACATGCTAGACATGCCTTTTTATTATGCACTTGAAGACATTTACCTGGTTAGCAGACTTTCACAAGGGGCACATCATTGGACTAAGAAGCAGGATGAAAATTTCCACAAATTGATCTGATGTTTTTTTTTTTGCATATTGCGTATGACATTGTCACCCCTAGTAGTTATATAAGGGACACCAACAAATAAGCAATATCTGCAGGACATCCTTGACCCATATGTGTTGCTGTTCATGAAAAGGCTTCTATCTTGCATTTTTTTAGCATGGCAATGCTCCTCCAAGCACAGCTTGGGTTTCCCAGAAATATCTCAGCCAGATTACAACACTAACTAGGCCTGCCCGGTCACCAGATTTATGATAAGTTGAGTCAAGTCAGATTGATTTATATAGCGCTTTTTACAATGGTGCATTTTTTCTTTAAGCAAACATTATATTATCTTAAAAGTTCAAATTGAGCAAACTTAGAACAACAATAGAAAGGAAAACTCCATAAATTTTGAAAGAAAGAAACCTTTTGAGGACAAAGACAAGCTAGCATTTTTTGCACCAGCTGGAATGCCAGCTTCAGCAAACTGAGTTTGGAGTATCTTAAAGCACAGCTGTGGGCAAATGTGTCATAGAGGCATATCTAGCGGATAAATAATATCTAGTGTAATAAGAGTTACACTACCTACAAGTAGCTGTTGAGAGCCTTTATATAGAGCAGCAGGCAAACAAATTTACACTTTCTTGTGGTAAGACCAAATGTCTAATCAGACCACACCTTTAATCATTTACATATTTGGGTGCGACATAAAAAAATCAACATTCATTTTATGAATGTTAAACGTTTAGCATCTTCATTAGTCTGTTTTTGTTTGAAGCATGTTTTACTGCATACCATTCCTTTTAGATGCAGCTGAAGAAAAACAAAGCTTTCAGAAGATTTAAGAAGCTTCAGGAGTCCAGACCGGAGTTCAACAAGCTTAAACTTGAAGACCTGCTTCCTCTCCCTCTAGAGCGCATTCAGCAGTAAGTCTGGTTTCACCACATGCATGGACTACACATAGCTTACCTTGACTACAGACATGTACACACACATACTTTTTGGGGAGAGCTGCTTTGGTTTTGTGGAACATATTTTCTGTGCTTGAAGTGTGCACCAAGATTAGCTCTGAAAGTTTTGACTCATCAGATGCCAGAGCAACTCAGGCATTGAATTCTGTATTTCGCGCAAATGAAATGAATTGTTTGCCTGCGCAGTGCATTTAAACCATCTGCTTTTGCAGAGAGATTACGGCCGTTCGACAGCTTCTGCAAGATGGCAACATTGATATGTAGTCATATTCTGAAACGAACGTAGTGCATTTTGGTTATGCATCAGTGTCTTCTGACACTGGCCAGTCTGCTTCCTTTGATGTGACAAAAGTCTTCTTGTTGGCTGTCAAATCACTCTGCAACGCTCGCTTTCCCTCAACTTAGCGCAGCGTACACGGGGAGGAATTTTTTGGGAATTTGTTGGGATTTGTAGCTGTGCAGAAAAGCTGTCACCACCAGGTTACGCTTTCCATGCTTGAGTTCTCTGTTTAGTTGCTTTGGTGGAGGCTTTGCCATCGCCATATATGCTGGGAGACTTTTGATGACAGACATAATTGTTGTTTGATGTTATGCTCACACCAGCCTCTAGACTGTCCAAGAACTGTCAAGCAGCCGATTCTGTTGGCTTTCATTTCATGCGGTCCTGGTCTCAGCTGTTAATTAGTGTAACAGGGTGCGAAATGGGCTGAAACATGCTTAAGAGCCAGTGAAAATGATGTGACATTGCTTTGTCAAGCTGCTCAAGTCGATCTTAATTAGGCTTTCATGTCACTCCTACTTGGTAAATATAGTTTCAAACATGAAAGAAGCAGACACGATGTCAGTGCTGGAATGGAAATAATTACGTCTTTAAATTTCTTTCACTTGCGTAACAATGTCTTTGTGCTTTTTATAATATTTAGTGGGCACTCTATTCTGTCCTGACACTTCCATCTGTTATTGTTGTTTACCTACATGATAAATTAAGTTATGAAATTGAACTTTTCCTCAGTACCACAACAGAATTTTGCTATTCTCTGTTTTCTGACTTCATTTCCCTGCAGTGATATCCTCTAATTTTCTGTAGAAGTGTAACTCTGCCCCCTCAATCAGCATCTTAGCAGGTGCTCATCGATCTGGCCGCCACCTCTCAGGCCCTGATCGTCATGTTTACTGACACACTGGATACACGTAATTGTATGATGATCTTAAGTGCTGCAGCAGAAAGCTCTATTCTTGGTAAGTGCAGATCATTAAGAGTGTCACCACCAGCAGAGTCCAGTGACAGAACCATCACTTATCAGTTTGGTGAGCAGTGGCTACTCGGAACGTGCGAAAGGACACAAGGCTATTCCTGTGCATTTCTCTTTTTGTGTAAATGTCGGGCTAATAATGGGGTTTAAAAAAACTAAACAATGATGTGATGTGATCATGATTTGGTACAAAAGCTGTATCCACGAAAGGTCTTTGAGAAATAAAGACGGGCAGAAGATTTATAGTTTGTCAAAAAATGCATAAGGAAAGAATCATGTTTATAAACATTGTTCCTCGAAGAAAGATTGTAGGGAATTTACGTAGTTCTCCTTCTACAGTGCATATTATCATTGAACGAATCAAGGAATCTAGAGAAATTTTAGTGTGTAACGGGCAAGGGCGCATTCCTCATTTAAAGACCTGTGATCCCTCAGACAGAACTGCATTAAGAACCGCCATTCATCAACTGACACAGCCAAATGGGTAAGAGATTACTTTGGCAATTACTTTGGCGCTACTGTATAGAGCACATTCACAGATACAGTACATTCACAAATCTCTCATAACTTTACTGTGCAAAAAAGAAGAGTAATGCTATCCATGGATGGACCATCACACAGTGGATGTACTGTGGTCAGACTGTTCACTAATCACACTGTGTGCTTTAGGAAAAGGATGAAATTAACCATTCAGGATGTTATTAGCAGCAGTAAGTCCAAAAGCCAGGGCTTACTGTGGTATGGGGCTGCGTCAGTGCTACGTTGAGATTTAAGACCAACATATGCTGCCTTTAAGACAACATCTTTTCCAGTTAAGACCATGCAAAACTACAAGCTGCACAGGTAATGGATCTGCCTGCCTGGAGTACTGAACTGTCTCCAGGAGATGATGCGTGGAGAATTTGGAAGCTAAAATTGTGATAATGACAACCCTGTACTCTTGCACAAAAGAGTTTCCTGCAAAATGGAACGAAATAACACCTGAAACACTAAATCACTTGGTATTAAAGTAAAGTTTATCAGAAAAAAACCAAAACATCTAGGGTTCATATTCTTTGCAATGTAGTTGTCAATACCTCAAGTAATCCCAGGCTGGGCTTGTAGTTTAGTAGCCCAATTAATTCTGGGATAGGCTTTGACCTCCCTCTGACCTTGACAGGAATTAACAGGGACGGAACCATACTGTTCACCTTAAAGTGGCATTCATTATTCTCTCAGGAATTGTATCAAACATAAGAGTTTACAGAAACAGTTTTGATGAACAAAGAGCAGAACTCGTATACTTGTAATAACTTTATTTGGGTGTAAACAGATTGTGGAAGTGCCTTATTGGAAGCAGTAGGTACTGGTTAGAATTTCTGGATTTTCCACTGGATATGGACCATTTCTAGGTTCTCACCATTATGAATATTTAGCATCTGATTTGCTGCTATTTTTTGTAGAACTTTATTGAGTGCATTAAGCCAAATTCCATTCTCCTATTCAAAGGAACACACAGACTAAATTTTAAGTTGCGCAGAGCGTATTGTTTTCATTTTCGCTTACCGATAAATTTGCAAAGTGTTTGCGAGTGTAGTTGCAAGGCTCCCACTGTCTTTAGCCCACCTCAAAGTGTCTTGCTCATACCCGCACAGCCATTGAACCAGTGTAATTATTCCAACGCGTATGCTGTGCTCAGTAACCCATGCAGAAGCCAGACAGATTCTGTTGTTTCGTAATTAGGCATTTTTAATTCTTAATGCAAGTATTTAAAGGAAAATAATTAGACCCATACTTCCTCTCTCTTCTGCACTGACGTGTGGAAGTATGGAATGACCCGCGTCTGCTTCAAGATGATGAGGGAGAATAAAAACATGAAGCTTATTTCATCTGCATAATGCAAAAGCATTAGTGCTGTGGTAACTAGGCCAGTTGGGTTTTCTAACACTGTGCGCCTCTTCATTAGGAGATCTGAACTGTTATAAATATGGCTCAGATTATGTTATTGTCTCGTTATCTTCTCTTTGCTTTGGTGTTAATGAGTGGGACAGGGTGGCTAAATGAGCAAGTTTTTCCAACATTATTTGGAATGCGCTTTAATAATGCTCATTAGACTGTTCCCCTTTTATACGCTTCTTCTTTAATTAGATTTCCTCTACCCCTCCACTTCCATCTCTAATAAGGGCATTTGTGGCTGATAATGCCTGTAATGTGTTTGTTGCTACAACATGATACACGAAGAAAAATAGGCAGGATTATTTCTCTTTATAAGTGCCTCTTAATAGACAGAGACTTAATTGGGTCTTGTTTGATTTTTCCTTTGATTCCTAATGAGTAATACAGTGTTTCTGCAACTTCATCCCCTTTGCATCAAGAAAAGACTTGCCTGTTCTATTAAGGTTCATTTAGATGGTTTATGGGCCTGCACAAGACTTTGTACTGTGTTCTGTTTGCATAATAATCTTCTAGGCATCGTAATATGAATGCTAGGAAATAAGCAGGAAGTGCTAGGAACGGCAAAAAGAGTGAAACTGTTGACACAACTGATTTGATTGTTATTGTTTACAAGTGCATGAAGACCTATTTAGTCAAAAAAGGACAGATCGCTTCAAGAGAATTAAGCACTGATGGACAACAGCCATCAATGTACAGCAATACATAAAACAATCAGTGCTTAATTTGTAAACGCTGAGATGCTTTTGCCACATCCACTATATGGGCAAAAGTATTTGGACACACCTTTTAATCATTGAATGAAGGTGCTTTATTTAGTCTCATTGCCACAGGTTTATAAAACCAGGCGCCTAGTCAGGCAGTCTGCCTTTATATAAACATTTGTGAAACAATGGGTTGTTCTAAAGAGCTGACTAAACTTGAGCATGGTACTGTAAAGGGGATGGCAACATTGCAACAATTAAGTTTGTAAAATTTAGCACAAAGCCCTGACCATCAAACGTCTTGGGTATGAACTGGAATAGAGATTGAGAAACGGGGCCAATCACCAAGGCCCCCCTAAATCATATTTCTACAATACTTTGCACTGTGCCTGTGAAAATTCTTGCCTATTTGTGAGGTCAGACATGTCAGGGCAGACCATGACTTTATGGACATGGCTTTGTGCCATGGGTCATAATTACGCTGGAACAGCAAGGGGCTTTTGCCAGCATCTCCCACAACGTAACAAACATATAATTCTCCAAAATCTCTTGATATGCTGAAGCTTTAAAATTTCCTTTCAGGAGGAGAAAGGGGCCGGCGCCAACCCCTGGACAAAAAAACATCTCACTTCTCTACCAAACTTTTTATTTGGCACAATACAGTCAGACAGCTAAGATTCTCCTGGCATTCTCCAAACCCAGACATCCAGAAGTGGGAATCCCTACTCCACATAATGCATTTTCACTGTTTTTTAGAATTCAGTGGCGGAATGCTTTATACCATTTATGTCTAACGCTTGCTGATGTAAGGCTTGTATGTATCTGCCATGGAAACCCATGCCATGAAGCCCACAGTGAACAGTTTTACCTGCAGTTCAGTAATCCGCCACCTTATTTGTTTTCTTTCTAATTTTTTCTCAAATGGACTAGTTGCCTCAAATACGGTGAGCTTTTCAGAACGAGCCATTCTGTCACAAATGTTTGTAAATTTAGCTTTCATGATAAGGTGCTTTATTTTATACACATGTGACAATGGGACTGAATGAAACACCTGAATCCACTAAGAGGAGTGGCCCAATACATTTGTCCATATGGTGTATTACTGAATTCTTTAAAAGAGCACCATTTAAAAGTGTATGCACTCTTGGTGAAAATTGATGTCTTGTTAATTTTCTTAATAATAAAAAAAAGTTGATCTAACCTCTGCAAGGAACACACATTAATATGACACATTTGAGGCATTAACAAAGCAATCCAACAAGGCTTATACAAACAAACATTAAGGGATCACCTGGTAACCCAAGTTTTGCGTAATGGTGTGTCTTCCAATATCTTCAAATGTTTTATCATTAAGTTTGCTACAGAAGATTAAGGGAAATTAACAAAACATATAATATGACCGCAGATAGCCTATTTAGACCATGAACTTACCGGTGACACGTAAAGCAGTAACCTCCAACCTAAAATACGCTTCCAACATAACAACATACATCAGTGTGTGACACCTTTGATGTCCCTTTAAAAGCCACCTGGCACCCGTTTGTCTGTTCAGGTCATCACAGACAGCAAATGGAGGAGGACTGTTTCTGTCTCGGTCTGATGGAAAGAAAAAGAACAGAAAAAGGAGGCGAGAGATGCACTCACAGAAATCAATGTCAGTTGTCAATGCACTCCAAGGTCACAGCACCCCCCTGAACGGATAGATTAAGAGAGTTTTTCCTTAGCAAAACTAGTTTTTTGATGGCAGGAGAAGTTCTTCTCATGAATGACCTCCTGTCCTATTCTCCAGTCTCTCACGGCTTGCAGACACTGTGCCTTATTTCATACAACTCCCATATTGACTTTTTTTTGCAGCATGAGAAAATGACAATCTTAACCTAGACCATAAATTACTATAACTCTGTGTGAGTGCTTCAGGTTATACGAGAATCAGAAATGTCACATCTCTGGAAGCTGTTGTCACAAAATGCGACGTATAGTTAAGTGGTTAGGAGGGACCTTCCTATAACCAAAGAGCCGGTGACTTGAATCAGCCAGTTTTCAGCGTTATCGGCTGTGACTGACGATCAGCTGATCAGTCTCGCATAACTGATTCTGTTCTCGTCACGTTTAGCCCACACTTGTGCTCTCGTACCATCGGCAGTGGCACAAACACAGCCAAACACATAAACAGCACAGTGCTTTAACTAACGCCAATCAAGAATTCAGTTCAATAACTTATGTTTGTCTCAATGATAACGTGCCCCGTTTGTTTGTTGATTTTTTAGGTTCTTGTGTGATCTGTGCCTTTTTATTAGTAAATAAACGCTCATAGTGT
>JAVSBV010000059.1:3084222-3100340 GCA_033117975.1 Parotocinclus spilosoma
GTGTGATCTGTGCCTTTTTATTAGTAAATAAAAGCTCATAGTGTGTTTTAATAGTATTGTACATATATATATATATATATATATATATAATATGTAATATATTATTATATAATGTTATTATATATAATAATATAATAGTATTGTACATTTATGCACAGGATTCAGTGTAAAAGTATGTTTTAGTGCCTTATACTAGTGATGTATGACCATCTTGACGTATATGCTGTGTAAAAGTGTGTCCTGAGTGGACATGTCTGCTTTGTTAAACACACTGCAGTGTTCCCACGAGTCTACAGGTTTATACTGTAATTTAACTTTTACAGTTACTAAAACTAAGCTTTTGAGAATGTGATATATTGCTTTGTTGTTCTTTATTATGCGTCATGTTTTTCAATGTCTTTTCCAATCTGGTACAAATTTAGGCCAGTATCAGCCCTAACCCCAATACTTACTAGCTGTATGACCTGCAGCCAATGTCCCGAACTGCTTCCTTGTGCTTTTTTCATTTTGCAACTAGAAACCTTGTGGTCAGTGTTTAGATGAACTGAATGTGTAGTAATCTATATTATAGATCACTGATCCTAGATTGCTTTTGAGCCATTTACAGATGCCATTTGCATTTTTTTTTCTTCTTTTAATCAGTAATTCAGATGAGGTTCAATGAAAAATGTCCAGTGGATACTAATGTACACAGTAAAATACATAATCATGGCTTCATACCACTGTCAATAACGGTGCACATTCTTGGATTTTTCTGTGTCGTATTTTTAAATGGCAAAGTTTGTGCTAAATAAGCTCCCATTATGCAGTCTTGAAATTGTATGCAGGCTGTATTAACTCAGCTCCTTGTCACAGTGTATATTCATTTGAGAGAGTGAAACACTCTCGCTATCGCTCTAGCTCTCTCGTTCGCTCTTTTGAGTTGTCAGCTCCCAAAACTGTGCTTCAGAAGTGAAGCTTAAAAGATTCTACTCGCTGAGTTGACGGGTGGCTTGGCATCATGGCAGTTACCACCATTTGTTTACATTATTCCAACATGGCCGCAGGGAGAAGCAGCGTTTAGCTCTAGCATCACTTTCTTTCAATTAGAATGAGCTGCTCTCTGCTGCATCGCTCACTGTGTGCAGAGCACAAGTATGTAAGCCCAACTTTCCACCCCTCGAGTTAGAAACGTTACCATTATGTTGCACAAACTCCACCCTGTCCAATTTAATTGCATTTATTGACCAATCACTGTGATTGTGGGTGGGGAGTTCTGAAGTTATTAATGGTCTCTGTGGATAAATAGAACAGAATTTAAGCATTATCCGATTCTAATTCTGCATATCTATTCCAGTTTAAAATCCAATATGGTGAAATGCCAACTGTTTAGGCATAAAGAATATATATTTATTTATACGGTGTGATTTATTAATTATTGTCAGTAGCTGTCCGCATACATTCACACACATTGCATTTTGCCTTTTAGTTTTTTTCTTAAAGTGGAGCCAAACTTCTGAATGCTTTTGAGCATGTCTATCTTCCACTCATGCTTTAAAAACAAAACTAGAGGATGGCAATTAAATGATGCACTGGTCCTGGCAGAGAGGGTCAGAGAACGCCAGAGAAAAATCCTGAAATTATAGGCAAAATACATCCCTCATACATGTTTTTGCTATAGAAAACAAGTTATGTATTAAATTAAGGTGCCACTGCTTATGTGCAATGGGCTGGTTTGCTCATGAACAAACCCTGTACTGAGGCTCAGTGAGAAAGTCCTGGGTTTGATCCCAAAGTGGGGCATCCGTGGAGCGTGTGTGGAGTTTGCATGTCCACCCTGTGATCACGTGGGCTTATCAAAATAAGTGTGTGTGTGTGTGGTCTTGGTGTGGCCTTGTTCATAGATATAACCTTGCATTTGTTGCTGAAATGGCCGTTGATGCCGATGGTGACGTTAAATATCAAACCAAATAAAAACTAAACCCTGTACTTTTGGTAATTATAAGATATATTGACAAATCACGGTGTTGCTATTTCTGTGTATACCTGAGGGTTTACATGTTTTCATTACTTTTGATAACTGCTTTTTTCTATTGTCACGACACACAAGCAAATAAAATTGTCCTGCGTCACTGTATTAAGCTGGAATCAATGAAAACTTTAAAGGTTTTGAATGGCATAAGGATATTCCAATAACAATAATTTTAAAAAAGCATTTGATTTTTTTAAATTAAAAAAGTCAAAGAAAGTTGTTTAAGTACGAAAATTATATGAAATTATATGCAAACTCAATTATTGTGAGTGAGCATCAAGTGACAATCATGGGGCATGTCAAACTGGACTACAGTGCCACCCTTCAGTAGGGTGTATGGTCACCCAAGACTGCCAAAACACCCTGACAGCGACGGGGGAATGAACAGGATCAGATTGTTCAGCAATACTTGTGAGATGTTTTTCGTAGTCATTTTGAAACATGACCTAATTTTTGTGATCCGTTTAAATATACATTATCCAAGCCATGTCCAGGAACAAATTACTTTTGAATTACAGGATATGTCTGTATTTCCTGTCAGACCAGGGCTCTTCAAAGATGATCAGATTTAAAAACATATATACACTTCTATTTTATATACACTCACTGCGTTCCACTTTCACAAAGTGTGTGTTGCCGCATTGCTGAGTACTCATTTCAATATAATCCGCTATAATCTCTAAAAAATACCAAAGCCAGCACGGGAACCGTACAGTCAGTAACTTTTTAATAGTGAGTGGTTTCTGAACAGAGGAAGGCCTTTGATGTGTGCAGACGTCAGACTTCTATTTAAGTGAAGCAGTAATCTCCGGTATTAAGGCTCGGTCTTTATCTCAGCTCCTGTAACGCTGAAATGAATTACCCCCAAATTTCTCTCCCTCTCAGTTCGCCCTCACCTTGTGATAGGGGTCATTTCCTTAATGGGGCCTTTGATTTGACTGGCCATAAATAACCTTTATCTTTGGACAGGCTGGCGATAGCACAATAATCAATATTTAATTTCTACTTAATGTCTGAAGCTTAACCCTGTCAAATCCATTCACTTGTTTATGTGTAGCAGATGACAGGGGATATATTCTCTTCCACTTGCTTTTTCTTTCCTTCTGTCAGTCTTTTTTACCATTATTGTACCTGTCACGAAGATATAGAGTGTCATAAGAGAATTAAAAATATTATTGTTCACAATAGAAGACATTAAGCGATCCATCATGCTCCTATAAGGAATAGTCATTAGATACTTTTGCCTCCTGTGTGACCCTGAATGTTACACTCTTCTAAGCATATCTTTTTAGCACTTTTACAAAAGTTTGCTTGTGTGTCAATTTGTCCTCCAGGTACAAGAATTTCTTGAGGGACTTGACGGAGAACACAAGTCCAGACAACCCAGAGTTCCAGCAGCTTTCAAGTAAGTTCCCACCAGCTGACAGCGCAACAACTCCAATCGTTTTAACACTTGACGACAAATCTGATGGGTTCAGCCAGACTAGTGTCTTTACTCTTTATCTCCTTGTTATTAAGATCTGTATCAAGGCATAGAAACAGTCATCGAAAGCCCGATGCATTTGTCTTATACTCTAGTTTGGCAGTATCAGCGAAACTTCAAAAGATCATTCAGTACTTGTGTGATCCATGTTTTCTTTTACACCAGTAAGAAATAATACCTTGGGCCCTTTGGAGAGAAAAAAAGGCATTGAAAGTGGTGCATATGCTGGCAAAACAAATTTGCCTCTGATGTTTTGAGCTGGCAGTAGAAAAGAGGCTCTCTTTTCTTTGTTAGGGTGACAAACAGAACAACTTTGGGCTCTGCTTTCATCGTTCATTTGCTATTATTGTCACAGCGTTCGCAGAGGATGAAAGTACGGCAAAGCTTAACGTGAGTCTAAATTCCCTGCGTGGATTTTGACAAAATTAATTGGGACCAGATCAGAGGATATAAGGCGTGTAAAATATAAATAAATAAAATCTTCATAGTCAACAGTAGCGCCGATAAAGACTAATTTCTATCGTCAAATAAACAGCAAATCAGACTTATGCATCAGTGTACACACAGAATTATTTATGTGTATCAATTAAAATCTCATTGGTTGCGTGCTGGGTTTGCTTACAAATTAAAACAGCCCCTGATTCTAAGATAAAGGTACATATCCAAATTTGCCCCTCTGCTGACTTTTCCTTTTCTCATTAGAGCCCCCTTTTCTGCACTCTTGCTTTTTATTAGGAGGTGGGTGGTTTGCACACCCCAGCCTGGGCATATTGTAAAGGGAATTATTTACAACACAGACAAATCATGTTTTGCATTTGATTAAACAACACAGCAGAATTTCAGCCGGCTCTGTTGTTTTCTGTTTCCCTTTTGTTGTGGAGAAGTGTTTCCCTCTCTTCTCCCTCTTAAAGTTTCATGTGGAATGGCAGGATGTAATTGTGTTAATTGCTACACTTCATGCATCTCATCAATCATAAATTAAAGCACCTTTTTAGCACATACTTTTGCGTCCCTGGCAATCAGCTGCCATCACATCCACCCACTGACCAATTAAGTGCTTGCACAGGTTAATTAAAGAAAACTTAACTCAAGAGTTGCATAAAACAAAGTATCATTTACACACACTTGATGGAAAAAGTATTAAAGAAAAAACTTAGAAGTTTGTTAAGGATTGTATGTTGGATGTGATATTGAGACGCTTTGGATTATTACTCTCACACACACTTCTGTTGAATAGCAATCGTGAAGTGAGTTTCTGAAAAGAAAAGGATCTCAGACAGACTAATAGCATAAATTGCACTGCAGTCAATATGGGTGGCTTTTTGCTTTTTTTTAACAATACTCTTTATTAACTACTAAATACTGTATCTCACAGTCACCCAGTGAGAAGCAGCAGTCTTTACCACAGTGCAAAGCACCCAAATGTGTATTGGCTACAGGTGGTTGGTTGAAAAACAGAAGAAACACTTCTGTGTGTGTGTGTGTGTGTGTGTGTGTGTGTGTGTGTGTGTGTGTGTGTGTGTGTGTGTCAGTCACTCCACAACAAAGGCAGAATTGAAGCGCTCACCACAAGGCCTTCATACCCAAACATCACTGGATTCCAAACAGAACCTGTATTAGTTACTTAAGATAAACTGGTTGCAGTCCATAGCAGTCCAGGTTTCTTTTTCATGGTTTAACTGCAAACGAAGGTGATGGTGGCTGGCTGGCAATTGACAGGACATAGAGGGGCACCATGACAACGGATCTCCTTCCACCTGCAAATGGGCTGTACAAATACTGGGCGGTATAGTGAAGGTGTCACCCATGTCTAGATGATGGACAACAAAACTGTGGGGGCTGCTTGTGCTTGTTGGTCAATCGATCCTTTCTAGAGAAAAGGTGTTCGCCTTGTGGGGGACATGCCCTCCCAGGACCACTGCTCCCAACACCTCTTAATAGCTAGGTCAAAATGGCCTGGATGGTAGGCAGTTAGTCAAACCGTCGGTTTTAGTGTTTGAGGCTTGCTACGTGAGGATCAAGTGGTGAATTAATGGGGAGAAACCCCAGCCACTGGAGGTGTACTCATAGTGCCAGTCTTGACTATGAGGAATGCATCAGGAATACCATCTGACAAAGATGTGCCAAATCTTATATGCATGTGGTCTGCTGTGTAGAAAGTTTAGCTAATCACCTTATGGCTCGAGAGATCCCTTGATCCTGACGTTGGACACTGTCTTCATGTCCTCTCTACATTCTCATTTAGGTTTACTCTGAGCACTGCAGTTTCGTTACACATTCCAAAGACATGTATTCGGTTTATTGGTTGGTAGAAATTGACTCAATGTGAATGTGTCTGACTGGTATTGATGCAACCTTGCTGTCAAGAGTAGCCATTGATGCTGATGCGACAGTAAATAAACAAAGCAAACAATGGCCCAGTAGGACCCCTTCATAGGTCTTCACCTTCCATCAAGTATACAGTTGAACTTTCCCTAATCCATATCTCCAAAGAAATGTTTTTAAAATGTTATGGGAACCTTGAATGGCTGGATGGAATTCCATACCTTAACTCCATCAGACACCTTTGAGATTAACTGGAATGCTGAATGTAAATCAGGAAAACAAAATTGTGGTGCATTCCTAATACTTTGTGAAGAGTTTGTATTTAGTGTGTATAACATACTTTTGTTGGACCAAACAATGCAGTAATCCTTGTACTTTGCTAAACTGTGGAAAAAGTTAATGTATGGTTCCATGAGCTTTTAATGGCAGTATAACAGCGTGTAGCAGGGTCTACACACTCTGACTAATTAAGTAAGCCAAGACATTTACACACACTGCACAGCTGCATATCCAACTCAATCAGAATAGTCTGAATGTGTTAATTCACTTTCTCTGGATCATCTGTCTCTAGGGGGTTGATGGCGAAATCAAACATTGTGATGGTTCCCAAAAACATGCCACAGTACACTGTAGATTGGCTTGTGCGTTTGCATGGAAAATCATGTCTAGTGTATTTTGAAAGCACATTTGCAAGCATAAAAATGGATAATTCTGTGCCCTGTGCCTTGTTAACATTATAAGGGTCTGCACTGGCTTAAATTTTGTGGTCATTTAAATATCTGCATATTTATACCTACGTTTTGCTTTTACCACTTTGGAAGGCACTCTTACACAGAGTAACTATAAAGTGATAAACTCATGCTTGATTACTTAATCTGGTATTTATATAATGTGGAAGAGTAAAACACTGTAGAAGTCTTAGGCCACCATTGCATTTGTTGTATATCTATATCATATATATCAGCTCGTTATATATCCAAGCAACTATGGGTTAAGGGTCTTGCTCAAGGACCCAACAGGGGCAGCTTGGCAAAGGTGGGATTTTACCCTAGACCTTCTGGTACAGATGTTTTGGCAATATTCTAAAAGAGACTGAGAAATAATTATATATATATGTTATACCATTGCTAATATACTTCAGCAAAAGTATGCATTCAATTGTTTTTCAATTACTTACGGCAATAAAATCACAAGCTCCTATTTCATATCTTACATTTTAGGTCACGGTGTCACTTATTTGCGTCTCTGTCACAATGGGATGCCTGATATATTAATTTCTGTGATTTTTGAGAAATTCTACTTGCGATGGCTTTGTCATACCATATATTGTCTGTGGGTGATGCCTGTAATTGTAGTTATTTTTTCAACTTAAACAAAAAAGGAAAACATTTTTTATACGTATTTACTTATTACCAGCCTTTATTTTGCGCTTGTAAAGAACTTTGAAGTACTTCTTGTTTGTACGATATTATATAAGTAAAGCTTATTGTTAAAAATCTCTTCAAATTTATCGGGCAAATGCATAGAGTTCTCACTCCCTCCCTCTGCATTCTTGCATGTGTGTGGTACAGGAGCGGTGAGCGCCGTCTCAGAGGTGGCTCAGCGCATCCAGGACAACGCCCGCAGTCATGAGAATCACCTGCAGCTGCAAAGAGTCCAGAAACTGCTCAAGGGCCGAAAAACCAGGCTGCTCTCTCCAGGTTAGATTCTGTGATCTGCTATTCCTTTCATCTCTCCTTCTCGCTCCCCTTTTCTCCCTATCTCTGTCTCATTTTCTCTCTGCCACTGCATTGTTGCAGAGAAGGTCGTACTTATTGGGCAGAGTGAGTTGAGCTGGAATCCACTAGTGATTCAAAGACAACGACTGTTGGTGATACAGAATGGGTTTATCTTTGAGAGGTGCAATCTTAGGTTCATGAAAATAAACTGGAACGATTGTCAAGCTTCTGACGCTAATTGCAAAGGTGCAACGTGTTCAAGGACAGTACTTTCCTCTTTTCTTCTCTTTTGCTACTTGTGGAGTGGAGGTCCATTTCTCCCTGTTGTTTGTCCCAGGGGGAATGGCCATGTGTAACAAAAGAGAGACAGCTAGTGATGGGGAGAAAGAGCGAAAGACTGAGGGCCTTGTCGTCAATGCCTTGGCCTGCCAATCTCCCCCAGGACCAATTAGCGCTTCCCTTCATCTCATGGACTGGCAGATGAAAAGCTAGCCGGGAGAAAGACAGAGCGTGTGAGAGACTGTGTACACCTACGTGCACAAAGGTGGTTTGAGGCTGGCGATGAATACCCAACGAGTAGTGGTCTTATTTCATGCCAAGCTGGACATGGGAAGTGTAAAAATCCCTCCCTCTCGGCTAGCATCAGACCCCTGGATTTCTCCCAACCTTCCCTGATTTTGTCCATTAAATCTCATTTTTGTCTTCTTATCTACTGTCTTGTTTATAGAGAATCCTTTTACTTAACAGAGTAATGTTAGTAATATGGCTAAGGGAGGTTGTTCCGAATGGCATCTGGCATCACTGATATTAAGTGGTGAGTATGGAGATAAGGGTGCATGTGATTCTCAGAAGTGAAGCCTCAATCAATGGGACATCGATACGCCAGACAGTTTGTCTGTTTCCTGGGAGCTCAGAGCAGGCGCTTTGACGCCACCCCTGCTGTCCACGGACTCCGGCTCATCTCCCTGTTTTCCAAAAGGACAGAGAGGGACGCGGAAAAGAAATCGGCTCATTGATTAGTGTGTCGTTTCTACAACCTTGCTTCTCTTGTGCAGACATATCAAGATACCTGACAATGACCTTTCTCTACTGAGAGTAAAAAAAAAAAACTAGCATTAGTGACAACATTTGTATGTGTTACATTTGAGGATACTGGAACAAAGTAAACATGACATACACCAGTTTGGGGAAACGGGGAGCCACAATTAAACACCGTTAAACCCCACTATCCAATTGTGGCTTGTTTCTGGAAATGGATTGGATAACTGTTGGACAACAGAAACTCTACTTCCATTATGTTGCTTATGAAAAATATCCCCACTTTATTCTGTCATCTTGAAAATTCTTCCTACTTCCATATAGCTTTATATGGTGATGCAGGATAGTTCTTTGCTTGTTTTCTCTCTTCTTTTTTTTTCTCACTCTTCCCCCGTGTGTCGCATGTTCATATTTCTATCCGTGTTTGTTCCTGTAAGTGCACAAATTTTATTAAAAGGGTAAAATCTGCTGTCTCGCGGTGAGGTACTTCACTAATTTATCATATAATTATCATTCATTCACTTTCCATATCCACTTAATTCAATTCCGTTTTGCAAGGGGACTGAGCCTGACAGCTAAAGGTGTAATCATTCACTCTGCTCGCGGTTCAATTCTATTTACAAGTTCATAATTCGGTTTTCTTGCTATTATTGACAAAAGACATTTCTATTTATTGGGTGAACAACATTTCTATTTCTTGGGTGAATTTTCTTTTTGGGGTTTTGAACAATAAAAGTACCAGTTAAAAGAAATCACTAAATTTAAGTTAGTTTAAAATTTAAAAGCGAGTTAATTTGTTTAAACTGTGAACAAAATTCCCTATTCCATCAGTGCAATACCGCTGCACAATATTTCTTATATTCACCATTTTTTTTATTCTGAATTCTAATCAAAAGTCTGTGTGTATGACTGACTTAATCTTAATTTCTTTGAATAAAATACAACGGCAATAAGGGCATTTTTTTTACATTAATCTTACTGTAGCTTTACCATATATTAAATAAATATTTCTGAAGAATACCAATTAAAATAGTGTGTACTTTACTCAAATGAAAAGATTTACTCTAATTTTATCAATAATTTAAACGCAAAGAAACTTTTGTTGCCCTGCAATTGACAGAGAGGACTCTCATAGTTATCTCTTAGAATGTTTTATGCATTTGAGTATGACTGCACAATCTGGTTTTCAAAAATTGAATTGCATTAGATGGATTAAAAAATAAGGGATAATACTATTGGTGACCAACTGTCGTATGCCTAATTTCTTTGGCTTCCCGAATCCTCACACTGGCAGTTGGAAAAGTGTGTCACTCCACAGCAAAGGCTGGATTGAAGTGCTATCCGCAAGGCCTCCATACACAAACTCAATGTTGTCGGATCGCAAACAGAGCCTGGATTTGCCGCTAAAGAAAATACAATCCACTTCTCATTCAATGCTGACGTCAATGTCAATGGCAGCTCAAGTAATGGGCACCGTGACAAATTTCCTTCTGCTTAAGTGACTGGAAATGGTTTGGGCAGAGACATGGGTGTGTAATGAAGGTGCCACCTGTGTCTGCATGATGGACATCGAAACTGGGAGAACAAAGTCTGTTATCTGGACAATATGCCTTCTACTGTGTCATGTTTAGCAGTCAACAATCTCTCAGAGGTACACTACACAATAGTAGCCTTTTTTGTGGGCAGTGAATAAAGCACTTTTTAATGCCCTCTTGTGGCTTATGCCCGCAGTGTCTAATCGGACCATTCCTACACTCATTTACATATCTTCCTGAGGCATAGCTGCATGCCAAGTATTACAGCAATCTGGGTGTGTTATGTTAGTATTCTTTTTTGTCAATGAGCATAGATTAACTAGAAATAATTTGATTAAGAAAAAACACAAGGCAAACAAAAAATAGGACTAATACTGTAAAACTGTGCACCAGGTGCATTCTTGCAATTAAAAAAAAACAATTTAGTCTTTTGACTCAGAGTATAGTAGCAGGTTATGTAAGGACTGCTAATGTGAGGAAATCTATCTCTGACAGAAATGTCTTGCTTTCCCAACAGTGTCGGTTTGCATTTGACTAGTTAGCAAAATGCATCATTTAGTAGCTCTAAGTGTAATAGTTCCTTGGCTTTTTACCTTGATTCTTTCAGTCTGCCTAAACCTGTAAGGATGTAGAGTGTAACTTTGAGAACATGCATATATCCTTTTCTGAAGAATTGCAGCGCAGGTCTGACCCTCAAGTCTTTGAAAAGCTTCTCCGCCGAAGGCTTTGTAAGTTCCTGACATGAAAGTGTAACCCATCAAACAAAATCCATCTTCAAATTAACAATGATCACGCTCAGTCTCATTCAGTGCCCATCATACGCAGACAGACTTTCATGTGTCTCCTGGTTTTTGGCCTGGTGACATCAGGAGGACACGGCGCCTTTGTAGTGCAACCTTTAGCACCCAGAAATTCATCGGGCCTTTGTAGCTGGGCAGAGGTGCTCTTTGACAGGGGGAGTTGAAAGCGTACGACATGGAGAGGAGCGCTCCTAGTTTCTGCTCTTTGAACTGCGTACTCTTGATGGAGCGGCCGGATGGAGTTTTCCACGAATGTGTCAGTCTAAAGGGTCTGGGAGAGACAGAGAGTGCCTATGATGACGGCGTAGAGAGTCTGGATCCTGCAATAACGTGTAGCATATATTCTTTAGTACCTTCTTCCTATAGCAGTGGGTGATGTGGTCAAAATCTTCTGGCTTGTTATGTGAAATGTTATTATAATATTTATTCGTAAGTAATGCGTATGTGTGTATTTCGTATGTGTGCATTTTTAAATGGTATGGAATAAAATGATAATGAAATTGTAATTAAAAATACTTGCACATACATAGAACTGCACATACATGGAGGCACTTTGTAGTTCTAAAACTGCAGACTGTAGTCAAATCTGTTTCTCTACAGATTCTCCGTCCCCTTTACCCTGTTCTACTGGTCGCTCCCCTACAGGACCACCACAGATCAGGTCCTATTTAGGTGGTGGATAATTCTCAACAAACTGTGCAGTGCTGCTGGAGTTTTTAAACACTATGTACACTCATGGAGCTTTCATAGTGTGTCACCATTAGATACATCTTCCTTATTGCTCCAAATTGGAGATGCAAAATGCAAGAGCTCATCTGTTGTGCTTTGATTTATCATCCTCTAAGCCTCCATCAGTGCTTAAAGGACACTGCCCACAGGTGGCTGGGGCTAGACGTTTTTGGTTGGTGGACTATTTTCAGTGTAGCATTGACTCTGGGGTATTTTAAAAATTCCAACAGCACTGCTGTGTCTGATCCAATCATACCAGAACAACACACACTAACACATCACCACCATATCCGTGTCTCTGCTGTGCTGCAAATGATCCATCACCCAAACAGTACCTGATCTGTGGTGGCCCTGAACAGAGTAAAGGAGACTAATAAAACACAGTATGTAGAAAAACAGATGAACTGCAAAGTACATCTATAGGTTAGGTAGAACTGATCAAATAGACAGTGAGTGTAGAAGCAAGGAGATGTACCTAATAAAGATTGGTGTATAAACAATGCAATAGAGCACTAAAAATATAATAACTCAACTTAAAAAATGTAACCAGTCTGCATGTCCTCCCCGTGTCTGCGTGGGTTTACTCCGGGTACTCCGGTTTCCTCCCACAGTCCAAAAACATATATGTTAGGTTAATTGGTGTCTCTAAAGTGACCCTTAGTGTGTGACTGCATGTGCCTTACGATGGATTGACACCCCGTCTAAAGTTATTTCTGTCCTTGCGCCCAGAGTTGCCGGGCGGGCACCGGCTGGCTCGCGACTCTGTGTGGATTAAGCGGAAGACAATTGATAGATGGATTTACTTGGTCATTTTTTTAGATATAGTGAAGCTACAATAGAGCATTTTGCTTATCATTTCAACCTCTTTCCATTTGTTTAAAAATATACAAACATTTGTGCATTGTTATACATTGTTTACAATTCACAAAATAAAAAGGAATGTCTTTTATTGTGTGCAAAATTGCAAGAAAATAGCATCATGGACTAGTATTCTGATCGTTATCGAATCGTGAGCAGAGCGTATTGTTACACAAAATTTAATGTTTTTCTGCTTACTGTAGGTTTTTGTAAAACTATACATTTTATTTACAAGTTCAGCAAGTCATCTTGTCTTCAGTTGGATGTGAGGGGTCCTTTGACTCTGAAATGTCTCTCTCATGCACCATTCTTTCTGGCACAGTGACAGTAGAACCGCCACCTCACAGCAAGGAGGTCCCGTGTTGGGCAACCTGGGTCCTGTCTGACCTGCGTGGCCTATATATACACACACGTCTATACATCCATACACGCACACTATCTGTCTATCTATCCTTGTGCGTGTTGTGTTGCTGAGATGGCCACTGATAGAAAACGTTAAATAAACAAACTGTCCATGCCCCCTAATGGCTCTCACACGAGCAGTAAACAGAGCTCTGCTTATTATACTGGCGATTAGCAGCACTGTTTTTTCAATTGATAGCAAAGTGTAAATGCTGCAGTCCAAATGTTCAAATCTACCAATAAACATTTTCACTTCATAGGGTTTTTCCTAAATTACAGTTACCTGTTTGTTGAGGAGCATGTGTGTCCAGTTAAATATATGTAATTTACAAAAGCTATCACATCCAACATGCACACACCACCTGGGAGTCTCCAGTGCCATGTCACCATTGTAGTCTCATATTAAAACCTGTGGCATTTTAAAAGCAATTTGACCTCTGCTCATCCCCGCTCCTAATCACTGAAAGCTCGTTTTGGCTCCAAGTGTCCCTGCTCTATGGCTGTCGCTTAAGTTGCAGTCGTAAGCTGTGCCAGGGCATATATGGAATCGCAGCAAGAGTGAAATTTAATCTTATCTTGCAAAATGTCAGCATCCAATTTAGTAGCCATCATATACCTGCCATTCAGTCAGAGAGGAGACTCTACAAGGGCTGCTTCTAGGATTTTACTTTCTCTGGCTTTGTAAAAAGGGCAGTGGTGGCTCAGCAGTTCAGGTCTTGCACTATTGGACCGGGAGGCTAAGGGTTCAGGTTGCAACACTACCAAGTTTCCACTGTTGGGCCCCTGAGCAAAGCCCTTGACTCTTAATCTGTATGTTGCTTTTTATAAACACACATTATTGTACTTGATTCGTGTCACTTGTATGTACCTTTGCCACAGTCAGTATTACTGTGAATGAAAAGTGGGATTAACTGTGTTTTTTCTTTTTTCTCGTTCTCTGTTTTTATCTGTTTATTCAGGTCGGTGGTATATTCGTGAAGGATGGCTGAAGACTGTGCCTTCTAAAGGCAAGGAGACCAAACCCAAGATGTTCTTCCTCTTCTCAGACATCTTGGTCCAGGCCAAACGGTGCAGTCCCATGCACCCGACTAATGGAGACAAGCTTGTGTGCCAGAGAATTTACCCGCTTAACGAGTGCACAGTGGACAAGGTGTTCGGCCACACCAGGAGCCAAGGAGGCCTCATCAGTGTAAGTCATCAAGATATTTTTGTAGCCCTTGTTTATGATAACCCATACAAGATTTTCAGGCTTGTAGGTTCCTAGCACACCTAGGTGCTCACTGTGGCAAGAAATAACTCATTTATTGTGATGCGTGATATCGGATAGGTCATATAGCTGTAGGGCAGGTGTATTCAAAGTGGCTGTGCTGGGTCTACATCCTATCCAAAAAAATTATTGCTGTCACATGTTCACCCTGGACAGGACCTGGACAAGTCCATCACAGGGTATTGTAACCTGACCTTCACATTGCAGATCTTCAGGGACTGCTGTTTGCTGCAGCTGGTCCCAAGTGAAAATACCTGCATTTAATACCTGCATAATAATAATCAAAACATGGACCATCTAGTCAGTAATCCAATACCTTAATTTATATAATCTCAGGTTCAAATCTGAACTTGGTCTCTTCCTGTGAGGAGTTTGCATGTTCTTCCTGTGTCCAGGTGGGTTTATTCTGGGTACTCCTATTTCCAAATTTCAAAGACATGTGTTCAGTTTACCGGTTGCTCTTAATTTACTCAGTATTATAGATGCGCCGAACGATCGGCCAATGACCAGAATTGTATAGTTTTTTTGGATGGTTTTGGCCGATCGTTCTTCTGTCCCCACTTGTGCTCCGGTCACATTTATGCTTGTGCAGCTCTACAACAGCCACACATGAACAGCACTGTACATTTACTAATTGAATTCAGAATTAGTTTTTTGTGTGTACGTAGCTTTAAATACGACTTAGCCAGTAGTAGGTTTGTTTATGAGGAAGTCTTCAAAGTCTTACCTAGTCAACAAAATGGTCTCTCTATATAACTAATGAAGGAGTAAGGATAGTAATGAGTGTGTAGGGAACTATTTTGGACACTGTCATGGCAGTGCTTGCAGTATTGTACAAGCATAGTGAAAATAAGCTATGGCGGGATATCTCCGAAAGCATTTGGGGAAAAACGAATCTAATGACACATTTAATGCCCGTTCAGTATGTGGAATTTGACAAAACTAACGGCAAAGAGATTTAAATTAAAGCTATAGTGCTAATACAGAGCCAGGCAAAGTCAACAGCTTTCTTGCTTTAGCAATAAGGAAGTTTCTGTGAAACAAACTGTATGCTGTCACCTATCATTTTAGGCAAAAAGAAAACTGAAATAGAAACGATAACCAAAAACGATTAAAAAAAAAAACCCGATTGCAATCAAAACATTGCAATCGGTGCATCTCTAAAAGCTCGTTAGGACATGAGCTGAAGCATAAACTTTATTTAAAGCTTTGATATTTCTATATTAAATGATGAAGCATTCTGAATGTAATCAGTACTAAGAAAAGTTTTATTCATTTAGTCTGTATTTATCACATCTGTTACCATTCTTTCCTAATCCTCTCCATCAAAAGTAACGTTGCAATACACACGGGGTTAAAAGATTAATTCATTGCAGACAGATTGGACCCCCATGTTAGTGAAAATGCTCCATGCATCATTTTTCCCTCTCTAATTGCTCTGGTATCTCATAAGGGTTCAACTTTTAATGCGTCTCATCGCTGCTTGATCTCTTTCCAGGCCCCCGTTTCGGGTGACAAATTACATCCAAACGATGTGTGTGTCATGAAACATTCAGCCGGTGCACTTTGCCACCAACACACTCACACTCGCGAACAGTCTGTATTTACATTTAGTCAACTTTTCAGGCTATCAGTACTCCTCAAAGGATTGTTTTTTTCATATGCCATTTTGTAAACCTGATTGCTCTTTTAACTCAGAATGTGCTGAACTGAGTATCAGTATTCAAACGATATATTTTAGAAAAGAGATACGGTGGAATTGGACAAATTTGCTGACACAATCCACAGATGTACAATATGTTTATGTTGATGGTCAGTCATAATCACCTTAATCACACTGTGATTTGAATGATCTGTGTAAGCAAGGCCTTTTCAATTTCTAGGGCTGTCCACGACCAAGGATTTTGTTGGTCGACCAATGGCCGTCATTTACTCCAACTAATCGACCAATC
>JAVSBV010000059.1:3106152-3119710 GCA_033117975.1 Parotocinclus spilosoma
AGAATTTACGTATAAATAAACACATTTTATGATGTAGGCCGAAATTGAGCTTCCCCTCCTTGAAAGACCAGCATCCGTCACGGGTCTGTAGGACACCCTGCTAAGCTTTGAACTCGATGAGTTACACTTATTATTATTAAAGCACTAAACCCTTTCTATTTGAAAATCTGTCAGTGATTATGAACATAATTATGATTATTCCTCTCACCTCTCCTCGTAGTACTGGCTGCTGATCTGGGTCCATGCTGGGGCTCAAGTCTTGCCTCATCACCCAGATGGGTTCTTTGGGCTCATCAGGTGTGTAGGGTGAACGCACCGTCCTACTCTTCACCTCCTCAATGGCCTCCTTGATGTCTTTGATGGCCAGGGAAATGGCATCTCTCTTCTTCAGGCTGCTCCTGAGCTGTGCTGAATCCTCAGAGGGACTGCTCACAGGGCTTCTACCCTCTTCTCCTTTCCCTCCCTCATTTAAGTGCTCCTGGAACTTTCCCTCCTCTGCCTCACTTTGTTTGCTGTGCAATTTGTTCTCTTTGTGGACATTCTGGAAGTCCTTTGACCTCATGTTCCCTTTAACTTCAGCCGTAACATGCTCGACCTCATCGTCCTGTTCGCAGCTGTCAGAACGTGGGTAAGGTGCAAACTCTGCTTCCTTCTCCGGACTGTCAGACTCTTCATCCGATCGTTCATCGTAGTGGTGCAGTCTGGATCCCACAGCTTCCTGCTGCCCATAAGAGTCATGTTCCAGGAGCTGGAGCCTGGCACGCCGCTGCTGAGATGCCTCTCCTTCAGGGGCTTCTGGGATCTCCTCATACACATGCTCTTGCACACCATAGTCAGCGTAGGGTTCAGAATAGGGTTCATCTTCAGGCCGAGATTGGGCATAAACATAGTTGGAGTAACCAGGGTTGAGCGCCTCAATGTCTTGCCTGGTTGGCCGCTCAAGGTTTTGCAGGGGCTCGTGGGGAAGTGGAGGTGGCTGTGGAGGGAGCTGCGGAGGGTACTGTGGTTGCTGCTCAGACTCTGCACTTTCAGAATACTCCTCAGCTTCAGGCCGTAGTGCTACGCCATACATACCCTCATCCTCAGGCTCAGCCTCCAGCACCATGACAGCATCACCCTCGGCCTGGTCCGTGTGGTTATGGAAGCCGCTCTCAGTGCTTGCTGAGCGTGCCAGGGCACTGTGGTCTTCCTCTTCCTCCTCCATCCGCTGCTGCTCGGCCCTCTCAGCCTCCCTTTGCTGCCTTTCTCTCTCTCTTTGCCTCTGCCTCTGCTGTTGGGCCCTAAGTCGTGCCTCTGTGTCTCCCTGCCTGCGGTAACGGTTCACTGCAGGACGTGGGATCGGCCGCTGAACAGGTTGCTGTTCTACCTCGCCCTCATCAGTCACCCTGCGGGAGGAACGCGGCCGCCCGTTCCCCTCCGAGCCCTCGTGCCGGCGGTGGCGTTGAGAACTGGTCTGGGAGTATGCGCTTTCACTGCCATAACCGCCGTGGTGGTGGCGAGAGCGGCCAGAGTTTTCATGCCTTCTGCGCTGGGAGGGGGGCTGCTCTCTCAGCTCCAGATCAGCCTCTGTTGCCTCAGACGGCTCGTGGCCCAGCGGTGCCTCCTCGTGGCTCATGGCTTGAATGGACGGGGGTCTACACACACTGCATCATGTCCCGCATTCCAGGCACCACACCAATCAAATTAAGGCCTGTAGAGGCGACAGGAGAGAAGAGAGTTAATCGTTAGATCATTATAACCTCACTGCTGGGGTACTCTACCCCAGGGTTATGCTGTACAGTTTGTTTTTTCTTTCAAAGATGAGGCCAAAGTAGTAAGACATTCCCTGATCAAACAGAATAACACCAAAAACCTCTTTTGGACTGTGAAGCATGGTGGATGGAGCATCACAGATTCTGGCTGATTCCCTGCCTCATGTACATTCTACACTCACTGAGGGAACAATATGTTTAAAAGGCTTGGTAGCACAATTGTAGGTGCCAGATTGATGTGTGTTGTCTTTTGGATGGTTCTTGGTGTCCAAAAATTGTTCACCTGCTCATACAAACTTGCAGGTTGAATCCAAGGTGAAAATAAGACTGGCCCTTTTCCATAAGAGAGTTCTTTCTTACAGAGAAGCTTTGTGTAAGGCTCATGACAGTGCAACTTCCCAATATCTACTTGGCTTGGCTATTCAATTAGAGCAGACTGCCCAAGACAAGATGTTTGTGGTGCCGTACATTCTTCATTCATTAATAATGCTCTGAATGGTACTCCAAAGGATAGATCATGTTCTATCTTGTGCCTGTCCAAAGCTGTAGCCCGGAGCCCTTTTGAAACCCCTTTTCCAAACTATAATAATTAAAAACAATTTAAATAGATGATAGATGAAATAGATTAAATGTAATTTGTAAAATATAACCAGCTTTGAATGTAGAACTGCCCCCTTTTTTAAAACAACATAAACTTGCTCAGGAACAACCAATCACCTTCCAGATCACAAATCGGATTAATTGGGCTCCACCTCACAGCAGTCGTGGTGGTCCTGTAACTTCAGTTAACACTGGTAGTTCTTTGTGGAATTCACTACTAGTAAAATACTACTGCATTTAATACAAATAATTACATAAACTTGCTCAGGTACAACCAATCACCTTCCAGATCACAAACCGGATTAATTGGGCTCCACCTCACAGCAGTTGTGGTGTAATTATACAAATAATTATTTGTATTAAATGCTGCAGTATTTTACGAGTAGTGAATTCCACAAATAACTACCAGTGATAACTGAAGTTACAGGACCACCACGACTGCTGTGAGGTGGAGCCCAATTAATCCGGTTTGTGATCTGGAAGGTAAGTAAGTAAGTTAGGATTCTGACAGTGTTTTCTACCGGCATGGTTATTTATTTTCCCTGCTTAACCCCTTAGGGAGATGATTCATGCTGTAAAGCCTCTTCTTGTTACACTCTTTTACAAACATTTTGACTTCCAAGACAGTAATCACCATCACCAGTTCTCTGAATGACACTGTCCTCGATTAAGTCAAGCACAAAACCTTACACCACACAAAGAGCTGAAATGACTGGAGATCACAGGGATTAGCCCGGTCGCACTTTTACATTCTGTCATAGTGTCTATCCCGTTAAATGACTACTCCAGTTTTTCAGCCTAATCTCTATCCACAGCATCTGTAATACAGGGTGATTACCACGTACAACAGTGAACCCTGTATTTAGAAAAGAATTTGGAATTCAGGATATGGCAATAAAGGAAGGCTCATTTCTAACAATAGCTGTTAAATGGACGTATCCAATATGTGCTAATCCAATGTGACAGCTGTTACGCTTTAACTATAAACGCTTTAGGCCAAATACAAAACACAGAGGCACAGGATTGGGAACCTGTGATTAGCACGGTTGTCACATGTCTCCAGAGATCCCCACTTCAATCCTGACCTCAGACTAGTGGACACTGCATGCTCTCCTAGTTTCCACCTGGGTTTCTCCAGGTACTCCGGTTTCCTCCCACAGTCCAAAGACGTGTGTTAGCTTAACTGATTGCGCAGTCAATCAGTACTTGGACCAGTACATGGGGTGTATAGGGTAGCTCTAATGCAAAAGGTAAAAGGTTTGGGCAAAGGCCTGCCAACTCATCGAATCCAAATCCATGGACGTTACAGAAACAGCTGCCAAAATAGTATGGGAGAAGCTAAAACTTGTTATTAAAACCAAATTATCTTATTGTATGGGCGTAACAGTTAGAGCGGCTTCTCTGGCTGTATGAAATTTGAAGGTCCTTCTGTTGTTCGTGTGGGTTTACTCCAGGTACTCCAGGTTCCTCTTAAAATCCAAAGACTCCGACATCAAAAGAGGTGTTAGGCTATTTGGTGTCTCTAAAGTGCACTTACTGCATGAGTGTGTGTAAGTGTCTGGATTGCCTCCCTGTCTTACGTTGTTCCTGTCTTGCACCCTGTGCTGCCAGCTAGACACCAGCTTTCCTGTGACCATTACATCTCTTTTAACCTCCTGAGACCATGCGTCCTCATATGTAGACATTACATATCTGCAATATTAGCAATAATAGAAAGCCACAACATCCGTAAAGATCAAGTACTCATATGAGGACATCTTGTACAAAGACAAATTTTATTTTGAATACTTATGTCCTACTAATCACAAGTAGCTAGGTGAAATTAAAATGCACACCAAGCAAAAGTCCGGGTCTCAGGAGGATGTCCTGTTCACAAACATTAGGGGAGATTTCAAAAATGAATAAGAAGACGTCATGATAGTTGATTTCTCATTTGCATAATCAAACAACTTTCTTTGGCTTTTCATTTGCTTTTCTGAAAATCTTGTTTAATGAAATCAAATTAAATGCTTCTTTTTATCATTTCATATTCAATTTGAAATATCCTATAATTTTTGTGAGCATTGTATATACAGAGACAAAGATGGAAAAACAAAACATTAGATGAACAATGAGCACTATGCTTTTCCTTTTTGATTTTTGGTTAGTTTTTATGTGTAGCCTTTTAGTCCGTAGTAACTTATTTGCATTAAGACTATAGCAGAGACAGTGGATTTACATGGAAGAACTAATTTGGGACTGGCATGCTTCTACATTTCGGCATCTCGACTTAGTTAAAGTAAAAAAAGACGAAAGTTATAGTAAGTAGGTCGAGTGCCAAACAAACAATGAGTGGCGAGAATTTTTTCTCGTCAAAATGCTTTGAGAACCAAATTCGCCCAGTTGCAAAGTCTAGTGCCGAGTTATGACTGTATTTCTTGTCAGGCAGTTATGGTGGTAACTATTTGGATATACAGAGTGGCCACGAGAAAGTGGTCCCTGTGTGGAAATTAGACACATGACCCTGGAGAAAAGGCATAAAATCAAGTGAGCAAGTTTTCTATGGATCAATTTCAATGTGAATATACATGAGAAAATGAAGAAATCTGAGTGAATTTAAACAAGGCTTGATCATCAGTGTTAGACTCACAGTCCCTGCATCTTAACCCTACAGAGCATGAGGAGGAACAAGGTAGAACAGCCTGTTCTGAGCATGCCAGTATCTCCATCTAATATGGACCAAATGTGAGAAGCTATCCTGTGTGATTCACTGATTTAACCATCCTATCACATGCAGAAATCTAACTATCATTCCTCTCTGAACACTTAAAAAAACAAAACTGTATGGATAAGTACAGTAATGTAAGTATGAAGGTGTTGGCTGGACCACAAAAACTGAGTACTACTGGGTGGCCAGTACCAATTGTGGATGGGTCAATTTGGTGCACACCAGTGGCAGATGTTGTTTTATTTTTAAATAATGGAAGCATACACACTAGGGCTGTGCCATATCGTATCGTTCACAATAATACAGGTTTATTTCTTTAGACAATGTAAAACTTCTATATCGTGATATTCTGACGTCTTAACGTAATGACGTAATGGATTTACACAGAGACATTATGTGACTTATAGGCAGAGCAAGAGACGGCAGAAAGTGAATTCTGTTGTGGTGAAGTTTGTCCCAAAAAGGGAAGAGACTTCAGTAGGGTGGAGGTGATTTTGGTACAAAATATCAGATTTACAACAAACTACAGTGATACGTAAGCCATGCAAAAGGTCTGTAAAAACAAATCTAATCTGTTTTACCACCTAAAGTAGGAGCACAAAACTGAAAGTCAAAAATCAGGTCAGGTATTTTAAAGTATAAAATATGTTTGGTTGCAATTGTATGTTGTTGAAATATATCGCCAAATATATCGTTATCACAAAAGTACCCTAAAATATCGTGATATTATTTTGGGTTCATATCGCCCACCCCTAATACACACACAATATTAAATAGTTGGTAGCGATAATAAACTGTGACATTACATATCAGGTCAGGTATCGTATTGTTAGGGGTGATGCAAGAATTATACGATTTGCATTGTAAAGACTGACTGTGTCAAACTTTCTGTTTATTAAACCATCTAATGCAGTTGCATTTTTGAACACCACAGGGCGAATTCATATCTCACGCTCCCATATGCATTTATAACCCCTAACCCCTAATTTATTTAAATTGAAACAAACTAAAACAAAGGTATTTTGTTAAATTTTCTAAAGGGAAAATACACTTTTAAATTAGTATTCAAAAATAAAAAGGAACATTGGTTCCCTTGGTTACGTAATATATTGTGAAACCACAATTATTCATTTTATTTACAATCTGAATTTGAAAAAAAAAAACAAACTATTTTTTAGAAATTTATTTTAAATGCAAGGACTAAAGTTTTTTTCTTCTATCTAAAAAATTGAATTGTGCTGCATTGTTTGCACTTGCAAAAAATACAATTAAAAACATGGTAAGAAAATCTAATCTTGATCCCAGTGCTGTGAATCAAATCGAGCAGTTTGTGTGTAGTAACTACACACCGAGTTTACATGACATAATTTTGTTTCAAAGTGCTTAACAATACATTAAATTAAGTCATTTGGCGTATGCAGGGTAACACAGGGTGGTAATAAAAAAACAATCTATTTTAGTAAAAAAATTACATTAAAATACAAAGCATATTTACATTACCTAAGAATGAGTTGATTTTGTGCTGTGTTGTGCTTTTCAAATGTTTCTTCTGAGGGTCCGAATCCAGCTCACAACTGAGATCACAGGGCCTCAAGAGAATAGATTTTGTTACGGATTTGTTAAAACCAAAAAAAGTACAAACAAACGAATAAGAAAAAGTGACTCTGCTTGAGCAAAACTGGTTGCATATTTGAAGTTAGCATGCAAAACCACATATACAACAACTTCGTTTTCACTTGACAAAAAGTCTTTACCAGTGTTGTCATGATACCATAAAGTTTACTTTCAATTGGCAAACAAATACTTTGCTTCTCCACACAGGGGGCTAACGTCGTTGCAGCTACATAACACTGGAAGGTTGGGGGTCCATTGGGATTCCTTTTCTGTTGGTACATGAAGTGGTTTTGTTGTGGCACCTGTTGAGAATTTTGGTCTGTTACCTAACATGGTTATGGTTTTAATGTTGACTGTTAATAGCCAGGGTGGAGAACTGAATCTGGTCTCCTCCATGTGCCAGTCTTCGAGAGCTCCTCATGCTCATGCGATGCTTGACCAACTCCATGCATTTAAATGCTATGAAAAAGACGTTCTTGAACATAAAAAGCGTCACTGGCATGTCATAGAAGAGCACGAGCAAGCACCTGACGGCTAGTAGTGGAGCGTCCAGGAGTATTCCACTGAAGAATCTCGAGCACATCCAACCGTAGTGCATGCGTGAGGCGGCAGAGAGCTCGTAGAGCCACAGCACTGGTACGACCAGCGCCACAAAGTAGACCGCCATCACAGAATAGTCCAAGATCTTGTTCTGGATCTCGTTTTTAATGATGAGCACTTCGATCAGCGTGAAACTGTCCAGGACATCCACACACGTGCTCAAGAAGCAGCTGTGCGAGTAGTAGCGCGGGGCCCCGTGAGGATCCTCGACCAGGGCGTTGATAAGGCAGAAGAGCAGTGGTGCCCCAAGCAACGAGGTCACCTCAAATCCAGTGGAGCCGTACGGAACGTGGTTGGCCACCTGCTCCAGGATGGACGTCTGAAGCACAAGAGCCACCCTGGGCACATAGGCAATGACGTAGACGAGCCAGGCCAGGTGTGCAAACGCAAACTCGTCCAGGTGGCAACCGAAGAGCGAACTTCTCTGGCGGAAGCCACACGCCCGTTCACGTTTGCTCCTAGAGTTCCGGACGAAGAACATGGCCCAGCCCGAGACCACCACCAGGTCTGTGGCTATCCATGAACACCAGTACAGGTTGTTAAACACAATGAGGTAGAAGTCAATGATACCGCCCTGAATGATAATAAAGAAAAAGCACAGCGCCTTGTAGAAGATGTTCTTGGAAGAACGAGGGATGAAGGGCGGGGCAGACGGCGGGAAATCGCAGCCAGAAGTCATGGCGGGAACCGCGGCGCTTTCCGTTCCCGCGCTCGTACTCGCGGTTCTCGTGGACGCGCTGCTGCGGATGAGGAGTTGGCCGCGTTCCTGTGCAGAGGAGGACGTGGAGGAACCGAGGTTCTTCCGAGCATCAGCCATCATCGTGATCCTGTCTGCTAGCCCTTCTCTTTTCTCTTCTCTTCTCCCGGCACAGTGAGGGGGGGTGTGCTGCTCAGAGGCCGCTACTGAACGCATTACAGAGCACACTGGGTGCGTTTTGGAGGAAATATTGCTATAGCTCACATCGGTAGCAGAACACTATGGGGGAAAAAAAATCACAACTTTTTATGAACGTGTATTTGGTAAACATTTCTCTAGCCTAACGTTCCTAAGCCCCGGCGCTCATGGTACTTGTAGTCCGTTCAAAGGTTTTACGAATGACTGTCTGTACAGTCTCATACAAAAGTTAAGGCACTTCTGGTCACATAAACGTTTTTGCTTATTTTCGTAATATTTATTTATTTATTTGACTTCTTTAACGTCACTTATCGGCCATCCAGCGACACGCACAAGGTTAGATCCATACACAAGTTTATTCCAAGACCAGTCATACATACGTCAATGACAATTTAGAGACACCAATTCACCTAACACACATGTCTTTGGACTGTGGGAGGACACCGGAGTAAACCCACACAGACACTGGGAGGACATGCAGACTCCACACAGAAAGGACCCAGGCCGCTGCACCTTGGGATTGAACCCAGGACCTTCTTGTTGTGAGGCAGCGATGCTACCCATCGAGCCACCATGCTGCCCTATTTTCGTAATAAGAACACACAATCTGCCGATAATTTGAATACGAAATTTGAATGCAGCATTAACAGTTAAGTTCTGATGCCATGGAAAAACAGATGTTTCCAAACTGTATTGCTATTAACAGACATGAAAAGGCAATTAACATAATAGAAAAAGAATTATATTCTCTACATTATTTCATGTCATTTAGCAGACACCCTTAACCAGAGCGACTTACAATTAATACAGTCCTACAATTTAAGCGGTTGTGGGTTAAGGACCTTGCTGAGGGACCTAAGTGTGGCTGAGGTAGGATCTGAACTCAAGACCTTCTGGTCAAGTACCTTAACCACTAGGCCACATTGAGACTGTGCTTCTCTTGACATATACAATGCAGGGATAGGATATATACACATATCTGTTGCATTCTGCATGTCTATACATGTACACACATCAATACATACATACACGGGTACAACTACGGGCATACACACAAACACATACTTGCATATGCATAAATGCATCTAAAATATTTTATGTGGCATTTTCCATTGTTTTAACACTTGTGTATTAGAAAGTGCTCAAAAATTTTTATATACACTGCTCACAAAAATTAGGGGATCCTTTAAAATAAAATACTCATTTTTGTGAGCAGTATAAGGGTATGCTATATGTAGTTATATAACATTGCAATGTTATATGTATTTCATGCAGACTTGTAAGTTTTTAATTTCTCAAATAGAAAATCAACGTCATTTGACCACAGCTTCTCAGGCTTTAAATAAAATATACTTATAAACTGGGCAAAAATAAACTTTTCTTGAATTACTGCAGTCATGTTTTTCAGCTAACAACACTTGTTTTAAGCCTAACTGGTGCAGGGCTGAAGTGAGCGATTCATATAGGAAATTCATCAACATCCCAGAGATGAAACTGTTCTGTATGAGGAATGAACTACGATTCCTCCAAGAAAACGTGTAGTAAATGGAAACATTTAGCTGCAGTTATTGTCGCACAAGTTGTTCACATTTGATACTGAACCCAAAAGTTGACTAACTTTTGCCACTCACTGATATATAACATTGGACCATTTTCCTCAATAAACAAATGAATTGTCCAGTTTCTTTAGTTTGGATCTCTTTCTATTTTCAGGACTTCTATGGAAATCTAATATTTTAGGTCATACATATAAAATGTTTTAGAAAATCTGACCTCAATTATTCCTACTAAAAATATATTAAAATAAATATGCTCGCTTAAAATTCACAAAAAAAAAAAAAAAAAAGTTTACCTTTGGAAAATCGTATCACAGTCTTCTCTTATGGGCATAATAATCCTATTTAAATCTAAAGTTCTTTAAAATGAAGAGCACGATTTTGCACTGAACCCATAAAGATATTATTCTGATAACTCCGAGATTATTTAATATTCACAGAATGATTAACCATAGCTATTTATTTCAAAACAACTTATACTTAGATAAGACTGGTGCAGCACATTAACACACTAGCCCACCAGAGCAGGGACCCAAGTTTGAGTACAGAAGATCTCTCACAGTGGGATGGGAGTGAAGGCCAGTTGCAGGAGCATGACAAGGACATTAATAATAAGCAAAGTGAACAGTCAATGTATGGTCTGGAGCCTATATTTTAATTTACTGGAAATAGGCAGACTGTATGCCTGCAATTGTTTTATTGCCTATTCACAAAAATCATTCAGTGGATCAAAGAATAACAACATAAAACAAGATAAATGTTGATACTTTAATAATAAACTTTAATTTTCAAGTTATGTTGGATGGTTCTGGACCATAGAAAACAAGCACATCAGTATAAACTTATGCATTTTAACCAAGTTCAACAAGAACCGAATAACAACTGGGTGTTTGTGGATTGGCTACTGCCAGCCGAGCTTAATATGCAATACTGAAGCAGAACAGAAACATAGAATTATCGAACAGTTAAAGTGATGAAACACTCAGCTTCGTATTTTAACGCATTTAAGTCTGCCTTCCGGAGTCCAATTTCACAAAGCTAATGCTACACTCAGTTTTTTGTAGAGATTTGCCATTTCATACCACAGGCGTTTATGAACCTGCACAGTTCAGGTAGGTTAAAAACTGACCCACAGAGGCCATATGAACAATATGAGAGAGAGAGAGAGAGAGAGAGAGAGGGACAGAGGGACAGAGGAGGAGGATGGGGAAGGAGTGAGAGAATCATGTGCAGTGACAGTAGCTGTCTTTATGAACGTTAAGAGTGCGTATGTGCATTTGACATCAAGGAAGCTCGTCTCCATTACCCAAAAATCAGTGCATGAGAAGAGAGGAATAATCCAGAAAAGCAGCACAGCCACCACCAGTGAAGTGAAGTTTATAAAGCTGCTGTATGCTCTGAATCCTGTTTAAATCAGGACCATACCTGGGTAGATAAGTCAGACCTATACTTCAGAATAAAACCATTAAGATTCATTAGCAATATCATTCAATGTTTCAAATGTATAACTTAGTGTCTTTTTGGATTTTTTTTTACTATGTAAATTGTTTTTTTTTTTCTATTTTTATGTTTTTCTTCAGTACATAAAGTGAACACAGACACTCACAGAGCTGGAGGTTTTCTATTTAAAAAAAAAAAAAGAAAAAAAAAAAAAAGCACAGAACTTTTTTTTTTTCCTTTCCCCCCTGGACTGACCATTATACTTCTCTCTGAACTAAAATGGTCATTAAATGGCCTTCTGCCACAACACAGGGGAAAATGCTACTGCCCATCACTCACAAGACTTCAGTCTAGCTTCTACTAAGATGGATGGGGAGTAATTTATTGTGAAAGATTAGATAAGGATAGAGGAAAAGAGGAACTAATTCAGGGATGCTAAAGGTAAAGCTCGTAGTAATCGTCGAGATCTTCGTGAAACAAGTCCCACTCGTCTTCGGAGTCGGTCATGTCATCGTCGGCTCCAGCTGCCAGAAGCATGAGGAGCATCTCGCTCAACTCAAACGTTACCATTTCCCCGTCGTCGTTGTCCAAAGAGCTGCTGCTCTCCCGCTCGTCGAACAGATCCCAGAGCGGCGTACGCCTCGAGTTCTACAAAAACAAATCAAAGCACGGCCTTAAAGTAAACGTCCTTAGTTTATAGCGATGCTAGAACGTTTGTGTGGATAACATTCATCTGTGAGAGCTAGAAAACAACAATTTTACCCTGTTTCTCCCGTTGGAGCCATTCTGCCTTCTCTGGGTTTGGGACTGAGGCTGAGCCTCCTCCAGGCGTCCGTCAGGGAAGGCATGCTTGTAGAAGCAGTTAGCTCCAAATGGACAAGTTCCACGACCTTCATCAAAATACCTGCATGGCTTAGTCCTGGGTGAAAAACCAGATACAATTAAGCAATAGAACATGAAAGAGGGAGTTATCCTGAATGACATGTCTGTAATTTGGTAACAGGCACAGAGGAAGGTTGAGAAAGGACCATTGGTCCTTAAAGGTCCTTAAGATTAATGAGAGATTCTAAAACTACTAAAAAAAAACAATTTAATAATTATATTGCAATAATAATTTAAGTGTTACAATTTAGATACAGTTAAATCTGCTTAATTGGACCACCCGCTTATTCTGACCAAATCCTAAAGTACCGGAACAAATCCTATTATATACGTGTAATGTTATTCTGCTTATTTGGACTAAAATTCCAATTAATCAGACCAAAGAACATGAGAAAAATAAGCCACAAGTCCACCTAGTGGATACAAAGTGGATCAGCGATTTATGGGAGGATTTTTGGGACCCCCAGGAGAATTTATGCTTTTATCAAAGGTTAGGGATCCGAAAAGTTGTGTTGACAAGAGCAAAACCAGCAGGAGGCGAACACGCCCACCACTTTCTTGATTTTGTTTAAGTGCAGTCCGTCAAGAGAACGCGTCAGATCACACTGCATAAGTTCTTCAAACGTTGACTGGAATTTAGTAAGAACTTTTTTTTAACAGTATTATGCTTCACATGCTTAGTACCTAGAGTACCTGTAGATAAAATTTGTTTGCATTTTTTTTTTTTAATGAACAAAGTTCGTAAGCAAGAGTAGTTCTTGTTTTTCATTTGCTGTACGTGTAAATCGCAAAATATGGCATGTTCGTTTAATCGGACCGGCCGGTTATTAGGACCAAAACGATCGCATCCAGATGTTGTCCGATTAACCGGAATCGACTGTATTGTTTTGGTATTACTTAATTTGCCTTACTTACAACAGCAACAAGCTGTACATACAATATTGTGCAAAAGCTTTACATGTAAGATAAAACTGTAAAACAAATACGGCTTCAAAAGTTACTTAAAGAAAGTAATGTATTGTTAGTGCTGGCAGTGCTGCTGGATGTGTCAGGAAGGGCATCCAGCATAAAAAACACAAAACCCTAACAGGACCAGCTGAATCAAAATGTTTAACTGTACAAACAAATTCTCAACCCTGTTTTGTGTCCAGATGAAAATATCATTCCACAGTTTGGCCTCCAGGCAGCTCTCGACCTATAGGGTACAAGAAATGTCATTATTAGAAATAGCTTGCCGTACTACAGTGCTGAGCAAAATCACAATAGTCAAACAGCATTATCCAGTTGAACGTTATTAAGGAAATTGTTTGGAAAACGACTAGTCAGTTAAGAGGGACCCTGTGTCCATTGTTTCTTATCTGCATCGTAGAGTTTTGTAAAACAGGAAAGGGAATTAAAACACTGTTAACTGTTACGAGATGTGGTGGTGTTTTTAATAGGACCCAAGTATGCAGGATAAGTATATCCCACGTCATATAATAAGAATGGGGAAATAATATATAACCAAACTGAA
>JAVSBV010000059.1:3127494-3143846 GCA_033117975.1 Parotocinclus spilosoma
ACAGTGAAACATGGTGGTGGCAGCATCATGCTATGGGGGTGTTTTTCAGCTGCAGGGACAGGACGACTGGTTACAATAGAAGGAAAGATGAATGCGGCCAAGTACAGGCATATCCTGGAAGAAAACCTCTTCCAGAGTGCTCAGGACCTCAGACTGGGCCGAAGGTTCACCTTCCAAAAAGACAATGACCCTAAGCAGACCATTGACCAACCTGACCTAAACCCAATTGAGCATTTCTGGAGAGAATGGCTGTTTACCAACGTTCACCATCCAGCCTGATTAAACTGGAGAGGATCTGCAAGGAAGAATGGCAGATAATCCCCAAATCAAGGTGTGAAAAAACTTCATGCATCATTTCCAAGAAGACTCGTGGCTGTACTAGCTCAAAAGTGTGCTTCTAATAAATACTGAGCAAAGAGTATACTTATGACCATGTGATATTTCAGTTTTTCCTTTTTAATAAATTTGCAAAATTTGTACGTCTGTTTTTTTTTTCTATCAAGATGGGATGCTGAGTGTACATTAATGAGAAATCAAATGAACTTTTTTGATTTTAGCTAATGGTCACAATGAAACAAAGAGTGATACATTTAAAGGGATCTTAATACTTTCCGTACCCACTTTATATTTGTGAGGACTGTTTTGCTGGTCTTTACTTCTTTAATTGTTATTATAAAAATATTATATTATAATATTAAACTATTATACAACAACAGCAACTTTCATTTGAAAAACAAATTAAATTGCTTTAGGATACTGAAGTTACGGTTAGATGTAGGTATAGCATAAATAGCTACAACAGTCATTATGCCAATGGATAGTGAGACGTGTGAGTTTCACAAGGAAATTCATCTTAACATTCAAAACTGTTGAGACAGAGAGAAAATGCTTGCATTGGACAGAAGAGACTATCAAATGATCCCCATTACTTTACAGCCACAGAGAGGTATTTGCTATCTCCTCATAATCTCCTACTCAAGAGCACTTAATACAAAACAGGGCTTTCTATGACAACCCTGGTTTACAGACCTGTCTCACCAACAGACAGTTTTAATTGACTAATAATCTTTCAAAATCACATTTCCACTGTTTCATGCAAATCTGCTACAAATGTTAATGCAAATTACATAGTTTGTCTACATAGTGTTTGTCCCCATTTGCTGTTAAAATAATCATCACTGTTCAGAGAAAGTTTTTACTAGATTTTGGAACATGACTGTGGGGTCAGGCACTGAAGTTTAACAGTAAGCCCTGGTTCACTGCATTCCAAATCATCTCAAATATGTCTGAAGAGTTAAGGTCAGAGCTATGTGCAAAACAGCATTGACTATTCGTTTTATTTGAGGAGTAGTGCATAATGAGAGCATTGACATTGATAGACCTGTGTTAGGTGGTCCATCCAAAATGTTCCTTGGCTCCCCTCTAATAGTTTTAATAGTTTAACTGTAATTCAATTTGACGCACCAGGAACTGAGGAAGGAGCTCCTGCCCCAAAACAACCCTTAGTAGCACCGCTTTACTAAACAAGTGAAACCAGATCACATGTTAAACCTCATTTCAAAATGTTCTAAATTGAATACCAAATAAAAGGAAAAAAATTAAGGCATATGTTTTGTATTTGTTAGATTGTTTTTAGTACAATCATTTACATTTTAAGTATGCACTTGGTGCAGGTTGTGCCATCAGCTGGTAAGTTGTGTGAGGTAAGATGTTTTAGTGGATTTAAGTTTAAAAAAAACATTTTGTTGTTGGGTTACTATTTTAAATCAAATTATATTCAAAATTTAAAAAAGGCCAAAATTGGCCATGATGGGTTCAGATGCATATTATTTGTTTAAACAAATCTCTTTTAACAGATTGTTAAAACAGTTTCTAGAAACACATTTATTGCCTAACCCTTATTTTGGGTCATGTGTGTATGTGATCTGTTTTCTTCTTATAATAGTTAATAAAAACCAATGTCACAATGCATGTTTTTAATTGTGCTGTGCTATTTAGACACTGGATTTAGTGTAAAGGAGTGATCAAGGCTGATAATAAAGTACAATTTGAGCAAGTTTGCAGCGTTTGATAGTTACAAATATAAACCCCATAGTGACAGGTACAATCCAGCAGCCTCTTGCCAGAAAGAAAACCAGAATGGGCCAAAATTGGCTGGTCATATATAAAAGGAAAATGTGAAATCAGAATTGTCCAAGACTGCAAAAATTACGATATCTAGTATTTCTGTTTATATTCCATTGTGTGTATTTATATTTCGGTTTTATGGTGTGTTTGTTACTACATGCTTGTTTAGTACACTGTACACGTATTTGAGCATTTCAACTGTAAATTGGATGACCATCAGTAAAGAGCCACAGTGTTGTGTATTAACTGGAGGCGTTATGTGTAACAGTTTAGGCTTTGAATGCTTTGTAGCTCGTAAATTTCCACTGTTTTCAGTGATATCCCTGACACATTTATATATCATTTGCACTTGTGAAAATACGTTTTCCATTTACATTACAGTAGCACAAAATGACTATTGTAATGACTTGTTAATGTCAATTTCGGTCAACATGGTGTTTCACAGAGCAAAATGCGGTCATTAAACTGCATACCTGTACATTCTTGTGTTTTCTGCTTGCGTACTCAGTAGATCTTTAGCTCCACCTCTAGGAGCTCAATGCGAATATAATTACAAATTTTATTTATATTTCCACATCTTGCAATGACTCTTCAGGACTCAAGCTGGTTGGTAAATTGGCATGAGCCGACAGTTGTTTTCCCCTGATGTCCCTATCTCATGGGCCTCACGCTAGATTCTAATGACGTGCTTGGGTTTATTGGAGCACACCTCATCATTACATAAGAGCAGCAATGTATGTGAAGCACCATCTGCAGTGAGCTTAGGTGAAAAAATTTAGAGCACCTCCTGTTTCCCATAGGAAAGAAGGAGTGACATCATTAAACTACAGAAGTGATAAACAAGTGTCCCATATGTCCACAAATGTCTTTCAGCACAGGCACTGAAACTGGCATCAGTTTATTTATATGCTTTACTTGTAAGTGTATTACTGCAGTGTCTTCAGCACCGCTAAAAAAACACGTAGTTTGATGAACTTGATAGGTTCTTTATTATTATTATTACTTTAGTCAATAAAATTGACACAGTCACAACGCTGGTAAGTCTCTGTATTTTGCAATGAAAGCAGAAATGAAAAATTGCATGAATTAAACATTCTTTCAACAAAGTTAATTTAAGTTCAATTTTCTGTATTTCTTTATAAATATGACTTAAAATGTGTTCAATGTAGAATCAAGTTACACACATGCGTTTAAAAGTATTCAATATCATTTATTTATTGAGAAAAATTATCCAATATTTTGTATCTGTGAGTAGCAAAAGTATGTTAACATTTGCGTTCTGTATCTCTTGTGACTCCTGCACATCTACTTGTCCATGTGATCTATTACAATGTATAACCTTTTATAGAAATGTTCTTTTAATATTCTCCTTGAAACTCTGCCATGCGCACCATTATTGTTCAGTGTTCCCTACGTGGTGGACACAAATATTAACATTAGCTAATGTAAGTGAGACCGGCACTTGTTCATACGTTTTCTTATGGTTCTTTTCTAACCTCACAAACTATTACACAACTTGCTTTTGGAGATAACGTTGTTGATTGACCACTATGGTCTTAAATTCCTTCAGTATGTATGCAATCTGTCTGACAGTGGATTGGTGGAGTTCAAACTCAACAGTGATTATTTTGTAGTTTTTCATGCCAGATGTGCATCAGCAGCTCTGTGATACATATACATGTTTTGTAATTCAAATATTCATAAATCCATGTTATTTGCAAGAGGAACAGTATGGTACAATAGAAATCCATTTACAACTGATTGTCCTTTCATTGATTGCAAACAACTGACTCTCATTTCACCTTTAACATAACTGCTAATCCTAGAAGTTCACATACTTCTGCCATTCACATATTGCAATTTTGGATACATTTTACCAATAAACAAATGAACAAGTATATACATGTATGTCTTAGATGTTTAACTTTGTTATCTTGATCTACTTTTGGGACTTATATGAAAATCTGATTTCAATTTTACAGTAAAACAACAGTCCACTGAGGGATCTCTATCAAAGCTGAACAGACTTATTGGATAGGTGGCATCTCAATATAGTGTCACTGAGATCTTTAATATGACTCATCCTGCCAGGTTAAAGCTGAAATACTAAAAAAGGATGTCTACATCTACATTTGGCCAATTAATGTATTCTAAGAGTTAGATTTTATGGCCAGAGTTCTGACAAAAAATTCCTGTAGACTGTGATTTTTGCCATTGTTGGTGCCTCTTATGACCGTACACCTGCAATTTCAGCTACTTGCTTCACATTATGGCCTTTCACACCCCAAATGCAGCCATTGCTTTTGCCAATCATCAGCATCGGCTTCTTTCAACATCTATTTTCCACACATTCACTGCACTGCACCACCTCCTCTTACTCTATGAATCTCATCACACACCTTCCATGTATTTATGGCCCAATAATACTCGTGCACCATCATCTATTGTCGTATATGTATTTAACAATTCACTTTGTTTTAAAGACAAAGCATTTCACCACAAAATCCATGGATTGTTGTATTCATTACATCAATAATTAAAAGCATGAAGCTACTGAATTAAGCTAGTATGTCTTTTGCATTGCTATGCGGATCAGAGAATCAGGCAATTTAAAATCAGCACTCAACAACAGCATTTTGGATTTTTCTTATATTAATCCATGACCTAAAAACAGAAACTACACCAAACTTGGACTAGAGTGGCTGTGATAAGGCTAATAAGATTGGGGTGTATGCAAAATTAATTGAAATGAAAATAATAAGGCTTAGTTAAATGAAAAATAGCAAAAGCTATCATTCCTGATAAAAATTGCAGTTCTTTTAATTAACTGGCACTTGGGTTTGAGTCCCAGTAGTGCCTTCCAGCAATCTTGGTGGGTATGATGGCCGTCTTGGAGCAAGCAGAGACCAGCTGCTCAATCGAACCAGGACACCCTTACATCTCAGCACCATGTTCTCCTTGTATCTCAGTGACCCAGGTAATGTGGAAGTTGTGCAGCCATATTTTTTAAACCTCATAGTGTGCTGCTATTTTGGTCAGCACCTGGCATAGGTGCTGTGATACTGATGGTGACTGAAAGCATCTGGTAAATGCATGCTGTAATATGTGTGCCCCTGCATTTCCTTGGTTTTGTGTATAAGCCCTTCTGAAGAGGAAGCATGGACTGGAATAGCAACTAGGCAGGCAGGCATCAGTAAATACAGACACTGGGTAGGCGGGCTCCATGGTGTGTGCTGTCTTGGACTGCAGTCAGACAGGACAGGTTCTTTACTTCGCTTCACCTCACAGATGGGTGAGGTTACTACAAAACTGTCAGCCCATTTGTAAACCAGAACCTGAATTAGCATCTCATTAATAAGAACTGTGGGCCCTCTGGATGTCCTTCTTTTATGCAATGGACATTTGGTCTCCTTATGCACATTCTACAAATACTCTCAGGTTGTTTACACATTCGTTTGACCATGCCGGATTTAGATTGTGCCACTTACTATCAATATGTTACATTACAGGGAGAAGACACTTAACTTTGGGTTGGTTAATGGTTGGAATGCAACTTGTCAGTCCATAACAACATTTAATGAACTTTGTCCTAAAAAACAAGAGCAAATTGTCTCCCTAGCAGCTAGCACCAATAGAGTAAGTGTCTTGCTTTTATTTTTCACCTTTAATCCATTACTTATTAATTAAAATGATTATTATAACATGTATTATTATAAAATAGGCTTTGTGTAAATGCTTTTGGCCAACTCTATGTTAATATATTAGTGTAACGTCAGTTCCGCTATGATATAGTATTATATAGACTGTATTAAACAAAACAAATATACGTATATGTATAACAAAATCATACATTTAACTTATGTATTTGCCGGAACATATTTCCTATGTAAATCAGGAAGCACCTGCACAATACAACTCCATCAATGCATATAATGCCTTATTCTGTATGGATTTTCTTTGGTTTGGAATGGATTTATTCAATTTACATTATTCCTTAAGGAAAAACTTTGCTAAGTATTCATCGTTTTTACTATTTAACAATTCTTCTGGAAATTAAGGATGAGACCCAATGTATGACTGTTCTACTGTATGATTTCTACGATCATCAAAGCTTGTTTGTCTTAATCTGCTACTGGCTTGGCTTGTGAACCTGCAAGGTCTTGCTGGTTTGACTTTTTGACCAACAAGGCATCCTGGTTACTGGCATATTTAATATAATAACATTTCTTGATCATCATTCCATTGTCTAAAACACAATATACTCACCTTTATGGTATTCGCCTGGAGTATATTAGTCAAACAATTTTACATTTAGTAATTTGGCAAATGCTCCTAATCAGAGTGATTTAGAATTCATACAGTCTTGTAAGGTACAATCCATGCAATTGTGGGCTTGCTCAAAGACCCAACAGTTTCAACTTGGCGAGTGGTCCCTCAGTACTCATTATTAATTTGGCACCTTGAGTACCAAAATGAGTTTTCCCTTCAGGAATAAAGTAAATTGAATGAATGTGTTCCACACCTCCCTAAGATAATGTATAACAAACAGCTGCATGTAAAATATTATATAAATACTTATTTTATGAAGAAAGTTAAATTAAAAACATTATCCAATTAAAAATATACAGAGTTGACAAAAGTCGGAAAAGCTAGTAAAAAAGCTTCTGCAATATATAGCATTTTCTTGACTTCTTGACTTTTTTGTGTATACTTTGTACTTTAGTATTTTGATCAATTACAGACTTATTAGTTTTTGCTATAGTTCTCTTTTTGAAGTAATTAAAGCATGCTCTCATGCTCTGATGATTCTTGTTATCCCAGAATGATCTTACAATATTTCATAGTGTATCTTGTTATGAAACGGAATGCTTGACTTCCTGTTTTCAAGTGCTCCCATAAATGCTTGATGGGTTTTATGTCATAAGAACTATTCAAAAAGGCAATGACAGTCAGCATTACTAATAAAGTAGTTTTTTTGAGTTTAATTTTGAGGTGTGTTTTGGGTCACCGTCCTGCTGCAGTATGAATCCTTCTCCAGAAAGATCCAAACAAGCATTTTGTAGTGACCTTAGACTTTTGGCTTTCATGGTACACCTGATTTATAATGAATTCAAGGCCAAATGTGCCATAAAGATTGATCCTTTTAACTGTTTTTGCGTTGCACATGCACATGAACATTTTGTAAAGCACATGTAGTAATTCACTAGGGAAGTTGATAACCTGCAGACTGATGAATGTGAACATTGGCCAGCAATGCCAATTACATAGATCCCTTATGCTTGAGGGCAGGAGTTGAGAGGAAATCAATGGCCTACCTCTATTGAAAAAGTCATTTCAAACATTTTTCAAGTCCTTCCTCCATAGATAGATAATCTGATGTCCCATCTGTGCTCCCTTAGGCCCTGAATGTCTGTCCTCTAATCACTTTTGTAATATGTCATTAACAAATACAATGTGCGTGATCTCTTTGAACTGCAAAGCTGACTAAACAAAGCATTAGTCAGCATTAAATGTTATAGCACAAACTGTTAGAGTACAATTCATAAGAGCTTGTACATAGATATATTAGATCCTCAACTGTAAAGTCTGAGTGTGAAATAAAAACAAAACTTGGTATTAGTATTAAATGGTTGTTTGAGGACAGCGAAAGTACAGTACAGATTGGCTCAAGGATTTATACAAAGTGCGACTGAATAAAAACAAGCATTAATAGCCAGTGACCATGGTACACAGTAGATACAAATTTGTTTGCATTACAGGCAGGATGCTGTTGGCTGGACATTTTTGGTTGATAAGTGTAGAAAATATTCCCAAAGCATTTACAGCTTTCCTTTATATGAGCTGATTAGTGTGTTTTTAAATAATCAAAACACACGCCCACACTTAATGATGGGAGAACAAGCCTTTCTAAAGCTTTAACTTGAGTGAACCAATCATTTTTAATATCACTTACTGTTGCAAAACACCGGGAACTCTGATGACCAGATTTGTGCAGCTGCCTTTAGATAACCCAAAAATGTAAACATTAATGGATTTTTGCTTAAATTATGCATTAAAGGAAAACTATGTGTTATGCTCATATCTTCTAGCTTAATATAGGCTTTAAATCGTAATTTAGAATGATTTATTCAGTAATAAATCATGTAGTCCCCATTACATTTTCAAGGAAGTAGTTAGTAATCAGCTCGGATTACGTTTTTGAGAAACTACCCCAACACTGCCAGGCTGTTAGATTTGTAGCTACCATTTCTATAACAACATGTAGACTTTTCAGTATGTTTTGAATGAAGGGAGTTTCACTGTAATGGTGGTGATACTGTATGTTCCGACAAATCCATTGTATGGTGAATGCAAGGACCCTAATAATATACTGTATAAATGGTAGTGAAGCCTACCTTAAACATGCTTAAAACATTTCATTAACCTGCAGCTGGGCAAGATCATTAACACAAACATAATTGTATAATAAATGAATGAATATGTTAGGCAATTTATTGAATAGAGCACAGTGGCTCGGTGGGTAGCACCACTGCCTCACAGCAAGAAGGTCCCCGGTTCAGTCCCAGGGTGGAGCAGCATGTAAGGTTAAAGTGGCCTTTAATGTGTGACTGTGCTAGTGACTGTATGTGTGCCCTATGGTGGATTGGCGACCCGTCTAGGGTTGTTCCTGCCCTTGCTTCCAGAGTTGCCAGTTGGGGATTAGGCGTAAGATAATGAATGGATATATGGATGGATGGAATTTTTTGAATAATGCATTGAAAGCAAAATGCAAAAACAAAACAATAATTGTCATGACCACGGCTTTTTCTTACTCCATTTCCCAGCGCTTATCACTTCCGCACATAATTCCCTGTGTCACATACTCCTGATTTCCTTATTTAGCATACGTGGCTACCGTGCCTTGTTTTCCTGGGGAAAAATTCTAAATTCAAAGTATAGTTCTCAGCTGAATATATCATAAAGTTAAAACACTGTAATCCGGACCATCATAAAACATTGACCACCTGTAAGTACTAATCGTTTCCTCACCATAAAACATTTAGGTCTTGTAGGGCAGCAATCCAAAAAGGATTAGAGCTCTTATAGAGGTAAAGGTTGTCTCCGCTTCTTCTAAGGTCACAAATGTTAATAAATTGTAACAGGTTAAAATGATATTGTCTGTCCCCCATATTTATGCTGTTGAAGACACAATGGAGAATATGAGCTCTTATTATGTGTTGTTCAAATGTGTGTCATGTGTGTATGGTACAGAGATTGGAGTGAGATGACAGAGAGCCATAGCTGTGGTGCAGATACCTCAACCAAAAGCCAATTATTCAGAGAGCTTCCTGATGATGGAGTGAAGATCCATCACGACAGATTGTTATCAGCCGTAGATTCATTATTGTACCAGCAGTGTGTGAGTGAACAGGCATGGAAAGCGACTCTGAAAAAAATATTTCTTTCTTTCTATTGAACAAACTCAGAAATCGTACTCTGCCTCACTTTATCTCTCTTGTGCACTTTCCATTTCTCACTTTTACACTCCGATATGTGATTAACCAATTAAATATGTAGATGTAAACTAACCCGATATGGTAATTGCATTTGGGTCCTTATCATATTTGAGGGTTTTTATAAGCCTCTGTGGTCCAAATGAATTGCCAATGGAAACCTGCACTGCACAAAATGAAAAGAGTATCTTAGCAAGATTAAAAACTCCATATTTAATATATTTATTACAATTTTATTTTTATTTTTGTGCAAAAGTCTTAGGCCACCATTAGATTTAATATACCATTGTTTTAGTAATGGAATTATGACCCTTATGTAGTAGTCTTTGTATTAGAATACAACCAGAAAACAGGAAATTTGCATGCAGTATTAAATAACAAAAAACTAAATCAGAAAAACAGTTCTATAGGCTATAATGGCCAATATTTTGTGATTTTGTGTGACGTGCCCTTATTCTTAATCAATAGCAGCATCTGGCAGCTTCATCAAGATGCCACATTGATCCTTCTAAAGTTCTGAAAAGGCTTGATCAGGAATGGTCTTTTTGGAAGGGTAGCAGCCAAGAAAGCACTTTTTTGGAAGGGGAACAGGGTGAGAAGTCTACGATATGTTAAAGCTCACAAAGATTGGAATATAGATCAGTGAGTAGAGAATTATGGAATGATGAATCCAAGTTTGAAAATTGAAGTTGAATATGTTATTCTCCATATCTAATGGTGACTTGCTACTTTTGGACAGTAGTGTATATGAATCCAAGGTTTTGTTGCAGAACAACTGAGCAAAAAATGACCTCAACAAGACGAAACAGAATATATGACAATTTACCACCAAAACCATTGAATAGTAAATGCTGTTTGTCCTTCCTTTACTGCTACAATAAATCCAATTCCAATTAATCTCAGAGATGTCTGATGGAGTTAAGGTGTGGTCACACCAGATGCAGATAAATTCAGCCTGGCAGAAAAGCCGAATGGAAGCTGACAAGGCATGTGAAAAATGCATTTGCTTATGGTTGCAGTAAATTTTGCCTCAAGCTTTCCAAATGTTGGTTGGTTTAGGACATGCCATTTTGCATAACTGCAGCTTAAAGGACTACAAAGAAACCGATACACTCATCATCTACAGTGCAGTGTTGCTACAAGATGCACTGGTATATGCAAACATTTAAATAGTTTAGTTCGCTGAGGCTGGCTAAATTTAGTTGACTGCTGAAATACTACTTTCCTTACAAAATCATGCCCAGTGCCAAGACCTTCTGGCGTTACCTGATTTTACTCTGCCCCAGGAGAAAAAGTTTCACAATACATCATGTCCACTATGAACACACTGCTTTACGGCACGCAACATGAATACCACTTTCTGCTTTCGTTGCTCTGCTTTCGTTGCCGGAATAAATTCTGTTCTAATTGAAGTAGGCTGCTCTCATAAAATACCCTTTTCAGTTTAATATCTATGTGAAGTATGACAGACTTGTGCAGATTTTTTTAATCCATAACTTGATGTGCTTTTTTCTTTTTTACTGTCCTTGGTTACACATATAAAGAATAAAGGTTCCAGACATCTGAACAAGCAGAGTATTGTAGCAGCTGCTTTGCTACCATGACCAAATTATGTAAGCAAAGCTTTGTTGTACATATGTGATAAGTTAGCGTGTTATTAAACGCATTTAATTAAAAAAGATCCTAAAAATGTGCACTTTATAAAAGGGGGGTTAAAATGTTTTACAGTATTAAAAAGGTTTGATAGGAGCTTTGTCCACAATTTGATTTGCCTTAATTAGCAATGTAGGGGGAAATAGCTGTGATTCTCTCATTTAGTATAGAGCTCTTACCACAGGCAAAACTTGTTTTTTCTTGACTGGTTAGTATTACACAACTGCAATTTGTAATCATGGAACTGGGCAATCAATCCACGTTCTTTATCAAAGCTGACAAACCTCTTCGAAAGGGACTTTGCTTTAGGTAAGAAAGTCAGAAAGTTGACTAATGGAAAGGTTTTCAGTATTACCCAATCTATTGGCATTGCTTGTCTATGGAAACTCCTTATATCAGAAGGATGTGGGCTGGAGAGCCACATCATCCTGCATAACTCCCCTCTGCCACTTGTCAGCTTCCACAGCAGGCTGGCCTAGCATATTTAAGCCCTCCCTTTATAGTATGTTTGTCTTCAGCTGTACTCAAGATGTCTGTTATCAGAACCTGCCCCTCCATGCCCATCATGGCAGAAGGCAGTAACTACTTCCCTCCTCCATGACTTTTCTGCTACGGACTTAAGATCCTAAAGTGAATGCATATTTTTTTACATTATTTAACTAATAGTAGAATAAGTTGAAATTAGCTAATTGCTCTTAGTCAATGCACCATAATGTATGTTTTAGTAGAACTCTTATCGTTAGCACCATTTGTCTTTGCACTGTTTTTACCAGCACTGTTTGTCATTACATTTACATTTACAGCATTTAGCAGACACCCTTTTACAGAGCGACTTACGACTTATACAATCTTACAATCCAAGCAATTGTGGGTTAAGGGCCTTGCTCAAGGACCCAACTGTAGCCCATTATATTATTCTGTTTGTGTAGCACATGCTTGTATTGTTGGTGTTTAGAACTTGATGTTTGTTGTTTATTCCTCTGTCATTTCGTATACATAGTGTCCCTCCATGACATCAGTAAAGAAAGCGCACTTGCACATACACCTGTCTCCTTGCCCCTAGTTTGTGTGGATTGTGACATCTTGCCTGTATGCTTTATATAATTACCTTGTCAGGAGTGACTTCAGGTCATATAGAAAAGCAAGAAAGATAGAAGTGTTGATCAAGATCCAGTTCCCACTTTTCTCCCTAAACAACTGTTAGCTATGGTCATAGCTGTTGATGGTGTAATATTAGTATGCAAATGTGCAGTAATAGAAGTTTCTGGTTTTGTGTGGAGGCGTCCTGTCACTGTTAGCCTTACACTTTTTTTCACTCATGCGATTATCAAGTCAGACAGATCAAATAAGACACGAGTGAAAGGAACATCTGCTAGAAATTTAAGGAAGGGCCCTCTGTAGGCGCTACAAAGTGGAGATGGCATGTTTTTAAGGACTCTGAACACACAGGAGCTTTACAGTTGCTGGAGGTATACCTAATGAAAAATGTGAAGGGTTCAGAGATGACTAAAGACAACAATTAAGACACTATCACAGTATGTGTGGAACATGATTTCACACACATTCTCTAAAATTAAGGGTGTAGCAGAGACTTTTGGTTGTAACTTTTTGGTTGTTTATTAGTACAAATACAACTAAAAGGCCAGCCACTTTTCCATAATACTACTATGAGGATTGTAAATACCCACTGCTTAATGAAGCACTGCCAGTGCACTTAAAGGCTCTGTTCACATAGCAGGTAAAAGAGGGCCAAGCCCGATCTTTTTCATCATATCTGACAAATTAATAATTAAATCTGACATGTTCAGGTCTGCTCTGGATCACTTATATATGTCATATTGAAATCTGATAAATATCCATTGCATAGATTTGAACAATAAGATCGGAAATCATGCAACTTTCTCTATAGAAATAAAATCTGCACTCAGGCACTGGTAAGATATCACCCTAGTGAATGGATGTATGCAGTGTGATTTCTATGCAAATTTTATTTGTTGAAAAACTGGCAGATATTTGTACTGGTTTGGATTGTTTTAATCATCTGGAATGCCAGTGTTTGGTAAGGATAAAGTGTTAGCTAAATTAAGGAGTTAGTGAATTGTCTGTAAAAGTACCTTGAAAACTTTGTGGAAATAAAGATTTATTTTATAATTTTGTGGATTTAAGATGGCTGAGTGGCGATGGATGCTAAATAGGAGCTTTATGTATGATATATTTTAAAAATGGAATGAGGCACAGAAGGTAAATGTTAAAGTATAAAATGCAATAGGCATCATGAGCCTGTGAAATGATGAATTCACCTCATTTGAAACACTACAGTAGAGGACAGAAGGCACATTGCTACTTTGTGGGTAATTTTACAGAGAGAGAAATAACTCTGTGTCAGGTCACATCCCCTGCACATCAGTGTGTATATCCTCTCTGTAGTTTCAGCACACATTTATAGAAAAAAAACACAAATCCTCTGTCTGGAACACCTGGCACCGTGTTTACTCCTGCCAACAACCAGCGAAAAGTCATTCACCATGGTGCTCCAGCTAGCAAAGACTAGCCCTAGGTAAGCCCAGGAGTCATGTACCTGAAGTGAGAAAGACACAAAACAGGATCAGCTAGGATTTATCCTTTAGGAATTAAAATAATTTATGGATTTACAGAGTGGCAACTTGTGAGAGTTATCAGAATTTAGGTAAGTGACCCTGAGGTGCTTGACAATAGCCTGAAGCCAGGTAGTGAATGTGGTGTAGGAACCTTAAGATTTGTATCACTGGGTTTACTTCTGCCAACAACCAATCAAGAGCCATCACCCTGTTGTCCAGGAGACATGTAGGTAGATTAAATAATAATTTTTATTGTAGGTGTATAATCATTTAGGAAGTATCCTCCTGGAAAAATACATCTAGTTGAGAACTTGAGAGAGTGACCACAGCTTAGGAAAGAGATATTGAGGTGATTTTAAGCAAACCAGAGCCAGGAAGAAATAGTGGTGAAAATAGCTGTGGTCCAGAGTCTGGTTTAGGTTCTATAGTAAAGGAAACTAATATTTGTCCAAAATGTAAAATCAGACCCCAGGCAAGACTTGTCAGGGTGACAGATGACAGATGGAACACTTGGCACTGTGTTTTGGAATACCAAAAAGCAGCCAATAGTTATCCAGTAAGGTACTGCAGCTAGCTATGAGTAGTCAGAAGGAAAAGGTGGATGAGAAGGTCCTGATACATTCAGCTGTTGTACAGCTGTTGGACAGTGATGAAAATTTCTATTTGTCCAAGATGTCAAATCTATTCTCCAACAAGATGTGTTTCCATGACAGATAACAGATGGAACAGATGGCACAGTGTTTACTCCTGACAACAACTAGGGTAAATCCCGGGTCCATATAGGTAAATTGATTAAACTAAAAATACAGAACCAGCCAGTAGGTATGCTCCTGGAATAAAGGGAACTTAAGACAGTGACCACAGTTTTCAAGAGACACAGTAATTTGGTGGCAGCCTAGAGCCTTGAGCAGGCTGGACAGTAATAGAAACTTATATTCATCCAAGATGTGTTGAGGTGAGAGATGAAAGATGGAACACCTGGCAATGTTCTAAATTTTACCAATGTACAGCCAGTACTAAGCCAGCAGAGCACTGTAGATAACTAATGCCACATTTCTAGCCCCATGTATGCCTAATGGACGTCTAACTGGTCTGAAGAAGTTACACAAAGGAATGGACTTTGCACAAGCCGCCAAACAGAATGCATTGTGGATCTGAAGAGTCGGCACATGCCAAGAGTTTGACCACAGTTTAGCTAAGAAAGGCAGTCTATAGTCAGGAAGAGATGGTGGTGAAGCTGTGTACCAGAGTTTGGAAATTAACAGGCAGCAATGAAACTTAAATTTGTACATGATGTCAAATCTACAGCACTGTTTTAGGCCACCATTAGATTAGCTGTACCATTGTTTTAGCAATGGCATAATAAACATATAGAATTATTTATCATACTCTTTATTAGAATACAACCAGGAAATACAAGAAATGTAAATGTATACAGTTAAAAAAAATTAATAATAGAATCAGGAAAAAAACATCTTCTATAGATTACAGTGCCAAATATTTATTATGGCATCCCCTTGAGCTTGTGCAATAGTAGCATCTGGCAACTGTATGTTGACCCTCCTATAGTCCGAAGAGGCTTGAACTGGTATGGTCTCTTTGGAAGGATATCAGCCAAGCAAGCACTTTTTAAAAAGAGAGACAGGATAAAAAAGGGTAAGATATGCTAAAGATAACAAGGATTAAAATGAAAATCAGTGAAAAAGAGTATAATGAAGTGTCTGGTTCAACTGTTAACAATATGTTATATATAGGTATTATACCCTTGCTAAAACAACAAATCTAATTGTGGCAAAATGTGTTGAGGTGACAGATGAAACATAACACTGGCCATCCAATCATATAGTAGCTAAGATTAATTTGAGGTAAGTCCAGGAGCCTTGATGGAATACACCTTCTGAAAGAATTCTATTCTGTGGCTGCATTACTTTGGTCCATAGTGACACTGGAGTAGAACTACATTTCGTCATGCTATACCTTGCAGAGCACAAACAATTCTGCCCTCCAGTATAGTGATGTTCTGTCTCATGGCCAGGAAGTCATTGTCTTCAGTGAAAGTTGGATGTTGGATATTTTTAGGTTACAGGTTGAATCGTGTATTACTGTACCTCTCCATAGGTTGGGGATATATGCAACCAAGTCTATTCAGTGACAGTCAATTTCAAACTGCACAGTATTATTATCAGAGAAAAAGTTTAGTGACCTGTATGGTTAATTAACTTTAAGTTGCCATTAACCAAAAAGGACAGCATTATTTTCTTATATTATAAAGTGTGTATTATACTTCAGTTATTTCCGACTCTCAGGTATTTTGGCTGAGAAACATTTTAGGAGTGCCAATAATGCAAAATAATTGCATTTTAACCAAAGTTCTTTCTGTATTACTCTGCCACATACACACGTAACTGTCAGAAGTAGTAATACTGAGAGGACAGGAGACGGAGATGCAGAACAATGGGTGTTTATTATTCAGTGTTTGGCA
>JAVSBV010000059.1:3165355-3188005 GCA_033117975.1 Parotocinclus spilosoma
CGCCATGAAATTTGGAAACAACATATTTTTCCCTTAAAATGATACATTCTCTCAGTTTAAACTTTTGATATGTGATTTGTGTTCTATTCTGAATAAAATATTAGATGTTGGCACATCCACATCATTGCATTTAGTTTTTATTCACAATTTGTTTAGTGTCCTAACTTTTTTGGAATCCAGTTTGTAAGATTCTCTGGTCTGATAAAATGAAGATTGAACTTTTGGTCTTAATTCTAAGCGGTATGTGTGAAGAAAACCAGGCACTGCTCATCAACTGCCCTATACAATCCCAACAGTGAAAAATGGTGGTGGCAGCATCTGAAGGAAATATGAATGTGGCCAAGTAAAGAAACATTCTGGAAGAAAACCTCTTCCAGAGTGCTCAGGACCTCAGACTGGGCCAACGGTTCCAAAGCACAAATAACATATATTTTATACATGTTATTTTAAATAAAATAACAAAGGAGTGGCTTCAGAACAACTCTGTGACCGTTCATGACTGGCCCAGCCAGAGCCCTGACCTAAACCCAATTAAGCATCTCCTGAGAGACCTGAAAAGGGCCGTCTAACAACGTTCACCATCCAACCTGATTGAACTGGAGAGGATCTGCAAGGAGGAATGGCAAAGAATCTCCAAATCAAGGTTGTTGCATGATTCCCAAAAAGACTTGTGGCTATACTAGCTCAAAAGGGTGTGTCTACTAAATACTGAGCAAAGGGTCTGGATACTTATGACCATGTAATATGTCTTTTTTTCTGTCAAGAAGGGATGCTAAGTGTACATTAATGAGAAATAAAATTAACTTTTTAAATTTTAGTAAATGGCTGCAATTAAATAAAAAAAGTGATGCATTTAAACGGGTCTGAATTCTTTCCGTACCCTCTGTAGATTTTCACATGTGGTTCTGTTTTGGCGCCGTCACCAAACTATCTATGACTGGCACAGATTTGATTATAAGGGACAACTGAAAATCGGCCTATTCCAGTTGATTGGTGCTTTGCTGTTTGTTTACATGGTGAATGCAAAACTTGTTTGCAGCGCGTGCTTTGTCTCCACAGGTGACGTGGCAGTCAAGATGTTGAATGTCACTGCTCCCACTCCTCAGCAACTACAGGCCTTCAAAAATGAAGTAGGGGTCCTCAGGTAACGTACTGGCTAAAATCCACTTCTAAAAGTCACCAGGTGATTTATGTGACTGTGAAGGTTATCGCTGAAAAAGACCAGACTTGCTGGAGCTGACAGACAGGCTAGAGTTACTCACTTGAGCATATTATAGTGTAATGGACGTGCTGTAGTGCTGCACTTGTAATGGCGCACAACACCACAGTGACTGGTGCAGAAAAGTTTATGAAACACTGAGCAAGGTTTGACTTGGGCAGAGGAAATAATTTGTGTTTTTGCGATGCAACCAGCGTACATTCAGTCTGTAGGGAGACTGAACCCCATGAGCAGGTATGTCCAATTTTGCCATTTTGTTTCACTTTTAGGAAAACTCGGCATGTTAATATCCTGCTTTTTATGGGCTACACCACCAAGCCCCAGCTGGCCATTGTGACTCAGTGGTGTGAAGGTTCCAGTCTTTACCACCACCTGCACATCATCGAGACCAAATTTGAGATGATAAAGCTCATCGATATCGCCCGTCAGACAGCCCAGGGCATGGAGTAAGTTCTTATGTCTTAATATTGTGTATAAAGAAAGAGCCAACATGTTTGTTGCTGTCCCAAAGAACTGTCAGCAAACGTGTTTATTTGATAGTTTTAACAAGTTTTGTGTTCTTCAGTTATCTGCACGCCAAGTCAATCATTCACAGAGACCTGAAGAGCAACAGTATCCTTTCCATTCATAGTCAAATGGATAGAACAGAAATATGTACTATATTTTTCACATATAGCAGTAAACAAACTGTACTGGTTGTATGATCCGGAGTGGAAATGCTTAACCCATCTGTGCTGTGGATGTTGCATAGAACCTTAACAGCACATCTCTTCAGATATCTTCTTGCACGAGGATCTGACAGTCAAAATTGGTGATTTTGGCCTGGCTACAGTAAAGTCGCGCTGGAGTGGCTCGCATCAGTTTGAGCAACTGTCCGGCTCGATCCTGTGGATGGTGAGTTCATAGATGTGATGGATTATATGACTCATATACTAATATGGATTCCAATAATCTGAAAATTCATCTTTACTGAAAAAAAGTTTGAATAATTGATATAGCATAGCAAGTGCAAATGTCCATTATATGAAATATATATGTCATATAATTAATATTATTATCTGAATCTTATGTATTCAAAACCCGCCTACATTTACTGAGGCTAACATGTTTGCACAAAGTGCATAAAATCTCCAGCAGCAATGCTGTGTCTGATCCGCTTATACAAGCACGACACTATTTAGAATCAACGCCACCACATTAGTGTGTCAGTGCGGTGCTGAGAACTATCCACCAACCAATTAGGACCTGTTCTGTGGTCCTGTGAGGGTTCTGACCATTAGAGAACAGAGCAAAGGGGACTAACACATTATTGAGAGAAACAGGTGCACTGCAGTCTGTAATTTGTAAAACTGCTGTACAAAGTGCTTCTATATAGTAAATGGAACTGATCAAATGGACAGTGAGTGTTGAATCAAGAAATTGTTCCTAAGAAGGTGATCGATGAGCATTTTGGAATTTGGAATTAAACCAAATTAAAGGAAACCAAAGGAAACCCACACTGGCACAGAGAGAATAACCGAACATCGGCAGTGGGTGAGACAACACTAACCACTACACCAACACAATGCTCAAATTCAATTAAATGTAATTCAGTTTTATTGATCTAGTGCTTTTTACAATAACTTTAGCAACTTTACAATATTACATTAATTTAAAAGGCCAGTCCCAAGTATAGCAAGCCTAGGGCGACAGTGGAAAGGAAAAACTCCCTGAAAGTGGTAGGAAGAAACCTTGGGAGGACCAACAGGGGACCAATCCTTCATGGGTGGCCTAGATGTTAATTAAATAAATACTTAAAAGTATATTGAATGCAGATGGAAATCAGATTTAGCTCAGGGATATCTATCGCTAACAATATTTAGGGAATATTTCAAAATGAATTATCAAGTAATTAAATATCCCATAATTTTTATGAGCAGGGAGGCTCACGATTGAGAAACCTTCATTCTACCAGCCGAGCCTTTCTTTTTCCAAAATAATCCATGCTATATAATGCACCTACGGGGTGTTTATTTTAGTCACTGCATGTGTTTACATGCACTTATAATTCGATAACTGCAAAAAAATCTGATTTGGTCAGTAATCCAACTCCGAATAAATGCACTTGGGTAATCAGGGTAATGGTAAATCTCTGGGTACCATGACTTAGGAAATAATCGCATTTTTACTTTCACAGACAGGTGTGACATAAATGTCAGTATGTCATAATTAAACAATAAAATTAATTATTTCTAGCGTTGCCAGACCTAGGGTTTCCTATCATATCTAATCAGTTCTTTTATAGTGTCCTTGTATTTGACACGAGTCAAATCTGTGTGTTTTGCTCAGGCTCCTGAGGTGATCCGGCTTCAGGATAAGAACCCATACAGTTTTCAGTCAGATGTTTATGCCTTTGGGATCGTGTTATATGAGCTCATGTCGGGGGCACTACCTTACTCCAACATCAACAACAGAGATCAGGTGAGAGATGCTTTGCACTTAAGTCATCACATGTTTTATCACTGTTTGCAAATGAAAGAAATCTTAACTGACACTTGAGATTTGTGGCTGCTGTTGCAGAGCTGGGTAGGTGTTACTTTGCACTGTTGAGATGCATCTGCAACAGAGATGTGTAAAACAGAATTGCGAACCGGTCAGTATGCTCACCATGCTAAGCACCGTTCACCAACACAAATGCAGACAATGAGTGCAAGAGTGTTAGAATTGGACCTTGAAACTATGAAATCCGGTTTGATGAGACCCATTTGACTTTTTCCGGTGGGTTTCCCCATCACTTGGAATTGATGGAACCGGGATGCATTGAATGCAGAAGACAGGGTATATGATATAATATAATATAATATAATATATTTAATAATATAATATAATGTATTTGTCCTTCTGCAGATCATCTTCATGGTGGGCCGAGGTTACCTGTCCCCTGACCTGAGCAAAGTGCGCAGCAACTGCCCCAAGGCCATGAAGAGACTCATGGCTGACTGCTTAAAGAAGAAACGAGAGGAGCGACCCCTCTTTCCTCAGGTAGCCAGAGAATAGATATAATAATATACTACCAGTTTTAACTCTCGAATCAGATAGAAAACATTTATGTTAACAGGACTTGTCTTAATTTAACAGTATCAAAGCATTGTGCAGGTTAATATTACATTTCAACTGGTTTCTAAGATGTACAGATGCTTATTCAGGAACCGCCACAAGATGGCCTTATAATCCATTAAATAATGGCATTATGAACGCCATCTCTTTGTGACCACAGCATCTTCTCTGCTTCATTTAAAAAACTGAAACTAGTTTGTTTTATGTATATACTTTATGTGGACATGAGTCCATATTATGTAAAGAAAATGTTCTGTGGTTGCATAACTCACTATCAGTCATTGTGTTTATGAAAATTCATGAACTTTTTATTTAGACAGTGTCCTTTTTAGAAGTCCTTTTAGACTATTTTTAAGGTTTTGACTCTTTTGGATTTGTCCCAGATTCTGGCGTCCATTGAGCTGTTGGCACGCTCTCTGCCCAAAATCCACCGCAGCGCCTCAGAACCGTCCCTAAACCGCGCTGGCTTCCAGACAGAAGACTTCAGTCTATACTCCTGCGCCTCGCCAAAAACACCTATCCAGGCGGGAGGCTATGGTAAACATAAATACACACAAACATACACACGTTTTTGTGATTATCCTGTGTAAAATGTCTGTTTCGCATCGTACAAGCACAAGGAAATTTAGTTTGCAACTCACAACAGGGCACAACAGAACAACAGAAACTCTTAAAATTCCTAAGATAAGAAATAGAGGCTTATATTGAACTGTGTACATTATAGCATCTTATAAAATGCAAAAATGGATGGTTCTGTATTGTGTAAAGTATAGTATAGTAGTAAAATCACTGACATTAGTGTGTGCGTGCGTGCGTGCGTGCGCCAAAAGTATGAGATCGCTAGTAAAAAAGCTTATATTCGGCATTTATCTCAAGTATAAAACAGCGTTTTTAGTGAACCCAGGAAAAGGTTCAGGGGGGCAACAAGACCATATTAGGGTTCTGCAACTGTAACACTGACCTTGCAGTTCCTATTTGACCCCAAATAACCATATTTACATTTACAAATAGCAGTACACAGCCATACGGGAGGACTGAACAATATCATTTTCAACATGTAGTACTGCATAATGCATTTATTGCTTTGTAATAATACAGTAATATCAACTGCATTGTGTAGAAGATGCAAGTGTTGCAAACATCATTTTTTTTTATGCAGAATTTTTATTAGGTACCTAAAAAAAAAAAAGACGTGAAGTGTGTATATGTGATGAAATCTGATGTCACAGAGTAATGAGCAAAACTGTCCAAACACATGGCAGTTTCCAATAAGCTACAAGTTCTGTAAATGCAATGTAGGGAGTGTGTGCGTGCGCATGTACTGTACTGTCTTAGGCCAGCATTACATTTGGTGTCTCAGCAATGCTGTAATGACCAAACATTAACAGATTGTCAACGATTGGATCCCAGAATTTCAAACTTGACTTTGTGAAGCTGCCAGATGCTATTATTGTTCAAAGGGGAAGTTACAGTATATAGTGCTTAAAAAATTAGGGGATCTTTTCAAATGAGTATGAAGTGATTACAAAACAATATTTGATCTTTTTTTATTAGATAAGAACATCAGGAAATAAACAATTAGTCAAATAAAATTGTTCTGTAATACAAATGAGAATCAAAAACAACTTTGATTTAATTGGTGAAAATGCACTATATAAAAGGCAGAAAGTGCTGAAGTATCTGAAAAGTGTGTGTGTGTGTGTGTGTGTGTGTGTGTGTGTGTGTGTGTGTATATATATATATATATATAATGAATGTTTTATGCTGCTGGGTTGATCAGGACCTTTTTTTTCCCTCTTTCCCTAGGGGAATTTTCAGCGTTTAAGTAGTGCTGCTGATTTAAATGCCCATCTCTGGTCACTTTTTAAGACGTCTTGTGTTCCTACAGTGGGTTCATCCATACAACATAAAACAGAACACACCTAGTTTCAAAAGAATGTGCTGTTTTTCTTCCTCTTTCCCCGCAAAGAGACGCTACTGATGGAATCACACAAAAAAAAAAATCATCTGGGCCTCACAGCTTATTTAAAGCAAAACAAAACTCAAGAACAACATCGTAACCCAGGACGACGCACAGATTGTATACGTGACACTGAGTTGATGAAGGCCATGAGATGAAAGTAGAGGTGGAATGCAAAAGTCTTGCCATGAGGAGGACTGCCTGATCTGAGTCACTCAGACTGATGGATGCTTGGTGACTGGAGCACTGGCAAGTCAGAACACGGGCTCACCCAGACCAGTGGCGTGATTTCAGTATGTGCTGGGTTGCATGCAGGAAATGGGTTCATGTAGCAGCCAGTCTCAAGCCTCTGTCACACTCGAAACTTTAGGACTAACAGTATGTCTTTATAGTGGCAGTGTTATTTACATTTGTGGTCTATAAACCAAATGATTCACACATTGTCCCTTAAAGTCCCAGTATACATGATGTCCCACAGGACAAATGCCATATACAGTGTCTCTCTTTCTCTCTCCCCACCTCCTCTAAGGCCACAATTGTTATTCATTAATTGTGATTAGAGGAGCTTGGGTGGTGCAGTATCCTAACACGGCCCACCAACACAGTCCAGGTCAGCCGAGTCGGCCATCACGTACAAGCATGTTTGGTTGTGTCTGAGCTACGGAGGGAGGGAGGGAGACCAGTCTAGCAATTATCCCATAATGTTGCAATGCTGTAACAGCAACTTCCCCGGGCCCTGCAGTGTTCTGCTGTCTTATTTGGGGCTCGCTTATGCCTGTGCCTCGTTCTCTTCGGGATAGGCGTAGGACCCCAGGGACATAGACCAAGACCAAGCAGGGATCTTAACAATGAACACCATTCATTTAATTGCAGTGCTCATCCCGGTACAGGTACTGTTTGTTTCCTGCTAAGGTTTCAACTCCTGTTAACGTGAACCCTTACCAGGGATTTGTGCTAGTTCAGGTAAACAGGTAAATTGTCAAACTGCGTTTTTCCCTCTGGTTTACGCTTCTCCCCCATACCAGCTAATTTCCACTAAACTACTGTGTGAAAGTGGTTTCAGAGAGGATGTCGGTAGTGGGATACCATTGCAAGACGTTTCCTTTTTCATCAAGTACATTTCTTGCCTGTTTACATTCTGTTTTTCTTTTCCTTTCAAGATGCCCTCAGTCCATTCCGTAAGTAGATATTTTATGTACGAAAATAATTTAGCTGTCAAAAAGGAAGAGCGGTTACTCTACAGTTTTACAATGACCTGATAAGGCCTAAGCAAAATGCTTCTATGAACAGGACCAGCTTGCACACATGCGACCCGTTTTAATATGATTTGAGTCTTAGCTCAAAAGAGCATACTGATTTTCTATGTCATTATCCTGAGAGCCTGAGCCATTGTTTATCACTGGTGTGCATGCACTTATTTGTGAGTAAAATTTCTGTGTGAGGATTTCAACGCTGTCTATGGTAGGGTAAAACTAAATATGATTCATGGATTTATTATAGAGGATTGGTGGCTCTAGTAGCAATATTAGTGTATTCTTTTTAGTGGTTTCATTGTAGTGGGGTAGTTCATTCTTTATAGTGGATTCATTATGGTAGGTTAGTGTGTTCTTTATAGCAATTTAGTGTATTACATATGTAGGGTTAGTTAATTGTTTATGTTGGGTTAGTGTATTAGTAATAGGGGGCTATTGATTCTTTATATCTGATTAGCACATTTGTAATAAAAGGTTGGTGCTTTTTATAGTTGATAGCTTTTTTCATTATGGAAGGTTAGTGAAATAATTATAGTATGTTACTGCATTTGTTATAGTGGATTACTGCTTTCTTTGTAGTGGGTTAGTGTATTATTTACTGGTTAGCACATTATTTGTAGCAGGATATTGTATTAGTATTTTGTATTAGGATATATAATTAGTATTAGTGCTTCTTTATAGCAGATTAGTACATTTTTTCTAGCATGTAAATGCGTTAGTAATAGGGGTTATTGTTTTCTTTATAGTGAGTTACTTTTTTTTATTATAGCAGGTTAGTGAATTCCTTATAGTGGATTGATGCTTTTTGTATAGTGAGTTATTGTATTATTTACTGGTTAGCACATTATTTATGGCAGGATAGTGCATAAGTAATGGGGTGTTAGTGCTTCTGTATAACAGATTAGTGCTTCTTTCTAGCAGGTTAGTGTATTAGTAATTGGGGGGGGGGGGTAGTGCTTCTTTATAGCAGATTAGTGCTTTAGTCATAGGGGGTCCTTTCTTCATAGTGGGATGCTTTTTTCATTATAGCAGGTTACTGAATTTCTTATAGTGGATTTATGCTTTCTGTATAGTGGGTTAGTGTATTATTTATTGCATGGTTGCACATTCTTTATAGTGGCTCAATATATTATTTATTGAAGTTTGTGAATTACTTATAGGGGGGTTAGTTGATTCTTTATACCGGGTTTGTGCAATCTTTAGCATGTCTGTTGGTTTGTTGTACTAGGTCACTGTGTTCCATATTGGTTAGTACATTTGTAGTAGTGGGTTAATGCTTTCGTCATAGCAGGTTAATAGATTTATTGCAAATTTGTGGACTAGATGTAGAGGAGATATAGGAGGTTACTGGTTTTAATAGCAGATTTGTGCATTCTTCTAGAGCAGGCTAATGAATTTGTGATGGCGAGTTTGAGCATTCTTTAAGAGTAAGATGCATTTTTGGTTGTGTTAAATGATTTGTTTTACTTGATTACTGTATTTTTATTTTAAGTTGGTTGACTCATTGTAATGGGAAGCTGCATTCTTTATAGTAGTCACTGGATTAGTTATTGGGGTTAGTGGTTCTAGTAACAGGTTATTGTATTCCTTGTAGTGGGTTAAGGGATTTGTTATAGGGGACCATTGTACCATGTTAGTAGATTAGTTGATTAGTTAGTGGATTACAGTGGGAAATTATTAATTTGTTATAGCATTGGATTTATGCTTTCATTATAGCAGATTAGTGAATTTTGAAACAGTTTAGGGGGCTACTGGTTTCAGTTAGGGATTAGTGAATTCTTGTTAGGGGGGCTGGCGGTGTTAGAAAGTGTGTTCTTTTTATAGGAGTTGGTGGTTGTAATCGCAGGTTAGTGAATTTTTATAGCACATTCATAGGTTTGTTATAGCGGGATATGGTTTTAATGTAGGTTGTAAGTGGTTGTAGGCACAGGCTAGTAAATTTGTTGGGGGTCAGTACAGTCTTTATAGTGCTTTTTTTTTTATTACTCGTAGTGGATTAGTGGTTCTAGTAGCAGGCTAGTTGACTTATAGCGGGTAAGTTATAATTAGTAATAATCTTATTTCTATGTGCGCTGTATAAACAAAAGTTTGTGGACACCACTTTTTGTTAAAAAAAAAAAGGGTTAACTATGAGGTAATCCAGCATCAAATCTCAGTTAATATACAATTACAATAGAATGGGTTATACTGAACACCTACCCTAAGTGGCTCTCAACAGTTAATTTTTATAGTTATCTACCTCGCCAGTGAACTTTCTTGCTTTGATTTGGACTCCATCAGATGCCACTGAGGTTAACTTGTATGGCAGCTGTGAGTCAGGACTCATTGTCCATCATCAGTGCCTGACCTCAAAGCGATGTTCCACATTTTGCTGGAAATCCTTCTTAGAAGAGTGAAGGCTGTTATAGCAGCAAAGGGGAAAGAAACTCCAAGCGAATACCAACATTTTGGGATGCGGTTTTTGGGTGTTCAGAAACTTTTGCTTATATGCTATACGTGACCAGATGAATAAAGTACCAAGCAAGTAAGAACACCTCATGCAGCTATGGAATTCTTTCTATAACATATCTACAGTTTTCAGAGCACAAGTAACTTTTCTACAGTACTGTTCCACTTTTGTTGCAATACGAAACATTCTGCCAAATACACAAACACACGTTGTGTAGAATTTGCTCACAGATTTGTGTGTGCGCACCAGCATTAAATGAAGGCTCTAGCTCATTGTTTGTAATCGATTTCACACAATCTTCAGGTTGTCAGGTCTTTTAATTGCGTGAATGTGATGGCTAATTATGGGTTGTGCATATCAAAAGCGACTGTTAGAACTAGAATCAGTTCCCATAGCGTCTTGAAGGACTTTGATCCTGTGTCAGAGGAGATCGATTTATGTACCGTAATGTTTAGTTGCACACTGTAGCTCTTTTGCGTTGTTAGCAGCATACACCTTTGTTGCTGCTGCCACACTCACTGTGAAGTGGCCGTGTGATATGTTGCACTCGCTGACACGCCCCCTGCTAAATCGAAGCTGCGTCCATTTCTTCCTGGCTCCGGCTGCAGGTTTCATGGTGGCAGATCATCCTTTTTGTTTATCAAGGTTTAATGGATCAAGTGTCTTGCCCCTTTGCACAGGGCATTTGTTCATTCCGTATGTTAAGACTGTTTTTATTTTTTGTTCCTTGGACAGGCAGGCCTGGAGAATTCGATATATTTATGTAGCTTTTGTTCAGGTTTTATTTTTAGCTGTTTGTGATTACCTAAATGGACGTTAAGCTGTGTGTCCTTTGCACTTTTGTAAAAATGGATTGATGCAAACAAGCTATTTGCCTTTTAACAGGGAGATCATTTTGTCGCAGTGTTTGAGGCATGACTAACGGACTCTATTACACAGGATTAAAATGTCGATATGAGATGGGGCCGAGCGTGAACAAGGTTTACGGCATCGAAAAATAGACATAACCATTACGCCATTTGCTTTGTGCTCATTGTTTTTACTATTACAGAATACGTCCGGATCTGCTTTGGTGTTAGCAATTTAAATCGCAAGTTAAGCACCCCTGGTGAAATTATCTAGAGAAATACACAACCTCTGAAGAAATGTGAAATGTGAACCTCATTTACGCTTAAAGGGATCGCAGGTCGGTCTGGAACCTGTCCTGGAATTTCCTGGCCATAGGCAAGAGTGCTCTCTGAATGGGCCGTAAGTCCATTGCAGGGTTGCTTAACCTCACAACCTGTTGCAAGCACTGTCTGGGGTTCAAACCCAAGCCCTCAGAAACTGCTGTTTCAGGTGGTCGGCTCCTACCTCTGAGCCACAAGAGCTGCACGTCTTAAGATGTGCAAAAAGCAAAGCATTCTATTTAACCTCCACTTATCCTGGAATCCCAGAATTCACTGGCTGCAAGCAGAATGTGACTCCATCACAAGATGTTGTATGTGCACCACTTGGCCTTCACTTGGTAACCCTAGCCCAAAGTTTGAGCCCAAACTCGCAAGAACAGATGTTCTACCAGGCAGCTGTTACTTTTGAGGCTTAAAATGTGACCGCTCACATGTTATTCATCCATTAACAATCGGGACACGTTGGCCAGTGCTGTCGCCGCACAACTCCAGAGACCTTTGGAGCGCTTGTGTAGAGTCCTCTGCATGTTCTCACTGTATCTGAGTAAGATTCCTCTGGATGACAAGGGCAGGCCTCTAAAGGGTCCCAGTTGTGTGTGTCCATGTGCGTGTACCCTGCTATGGCATGAAACCCTCTAATGCTGTAGCTTCCTTTTGTGCCCTGTGCTACCAGCTACCCACAATCCTGATTTGGCATAAAGTGGTAAAGAAAACAATGATTAACACATCACCAAAGTTCTGAAAGAACTTCTCTGTAAAGGTAGCGTTCACTTGGGGTTGCAGTCTCTGGGGTGCCCAAACTTTTGCATATGACTGTGTTTATGTATTAAAGAAAGCAACAGATTTACAAAGTGGTTATTACATATTGACTATGAGGATGTAACCGGATGGCGAAGGTCTGAAGGTCTGTTTTAAAGGAATTATTCCTTCTTTCTTGGGTGGCACATTGCCACAAGCGGTCCTGACCTTAAACTCCATCAGCATGGAGTTTGCGTGTTCTCCCTTTTTCTGCATGGGTTTACTCCAGGTTTCATTACACAGTCTGTAGACATTCATTTGGTTAATTGGCCACTCTAAATTGGCCTCAGTATGTGTTTGACTAATATTGTTATAACCTCGTTTCTGTCACAAATAGTGATGCTAATGTGACGTTAAATTAATAAAAGCAGTTATTCCTTTGATGTTGTGACATCATAAACATATCATTAGGATGTTTCATCATGCTTTATTTAACAGCTACATTTTCAGGTGTAGATGCTTTCCCACATGCCATGAACCTGGGATAAACCCTTTTTAGGTGGGAGGGACAGAAGGGAAAGGAGCTGCTAGTTTTTAAGAGTGCTGTATTTATTTTCAAGATGTTCTTATTTTAGATGACAATGTTCCTACAAAGGTTTGACTTTAGAACAATTGCTGTCATGACTACAGAACATTTGAGACATTCTGGGGTTTTAATTCCTCCCAAACTTTTTCCATCTCACTCCCTCTTTGTAAACCCAAATGTATTTTTTGTTTAATCTTTTTATGTACCCTCCTATCAGCACCCTTTTTTTTACCCTGCCTGCACCTTAAAGCCCTAGTATGAATGAAATCACCTGAGAAGTATCATTGAAGTTTTTGGGAGACACTTTTCACTTGTAAATAGATGTACATAGAAAATACTGTCCGTTTGCTAGGAGGCATGGAGTTAACAACTATGAAATGAGTTCTACAACATTTCCAATGAAGAAATACAAGTTAAGTAAAGAGTTTTTGATAGATGAAATTGAGAAAAAAATATTTCTGTGTAAAAATATTTAAGACTGTATAATAAAAGGAGAAAGAGAGCTTAATGTATTTGCTGTGAATATGGAAAACTGATATATTAAAGAAGTGCATGAAAACATTTTTAAATGTATTTCTGTTTTTATGCGTGTTATGTGTATCTTGCAGCGCACACGTTATGGAATGTAGAGTATATAATGGGACGAAAGTATAATTATAGTCCATAATTAATTACTGGCATCACAATGTGTTCTGCAATGCAAAATCTCTTTCTCCCTTTCTCCTGTAATGTGAATTTCCCATTTCACCACATCCCAAAGGTGATCTATTGGATTGATATCTGTTGACTACAGTGGAATTCAAGAAACCAGTTTGAGATTTGAGTTTTGTGACATGACGCATAGGTACACAGTGGTCATAAAGGGACAGATATGGTCAGCAACAATACTTGGGTAGGCTGTGGGATTTAAACGATGCTCAGTTGGTATTAAAAGGCTAAACGTGTGCCCAGAAAATATTCCCACACACAATTAAACCACCAGCAGCAGCAGCAGCTTGAACTGTTGATTCGCAGGATAGATGATTTTATGTTGTTTACACCAAATTCTGACCCTACCATACAAATGTCAAAGCATAAATTGAAATGTGTCAGATCAGGCAACGTTTTTCCAATATTCCATTGTCCAATTTTGGTGGGGCTGTGCAAATTGTAGCTTCGGGCATCTCTCTGGCATCGACAGGTGATTTTTCCGTTGAGAGCTACCCTGAGGATAGTTCTCTTTTTCAAAGCATTCTCTGTAAACCATAGAGACAGCTGTTCGTGAAAATCACTGTGTATCAACAGTTACTAAAATACTCAGACCAGCCTGTCTCGCATCAACAACCAAGCCATGTTCAAAATCACCATAAATCCTGTTTCATCTCCATTTCAGCAGATGTCTACATACCGAAATGTATTGAGATGCTGCCATATAAATGGCACCATGATATAAGCTCAGTAAAGCCTTCATTGTTTGGCCATTTGTCTGTGTATTTTTGATGAATACACAGTTTATGTCTGCTGTTTTTTTTTTTTTTTTTTATTCTTTACCTGCTGTCCACTTTATTGGACACACTTCAATGCTCCACCTTGTAGATGTAAGAGATAGTACCTCATATGTTGCACAGTTTGTGTTAGTCATTCTCTAATCTTTCATCAGTGATCACAGGGCTGCGGGTTAGGATAGGCAGAGCCACATTATAGAGAAACTACATTTATCCAACGTTAATTAGGCACAGGGCAGAACAGGGCTCGGTGGGTAGTACCACTTGCCTCACAAGAAGAAGGTCCCGGGTTCAATCCCAGGGTGGAACGGCTTAGGTCCTCTCCGTGTCTGTGTGGGTTTACTCTGGGTACTCCGGTTTCCTCCCACAGTTCCTCCCAAAGATGTATGTTAGGTGAATTGGTGTCTCTAAATTGTCATTGACTTGTGCATGTATGACTGGTCTTGGAATGAACTTATGTATGGATCTAACCTTGTGCGTGTCGCTGGATGGCCACTGATGCTGATAGGTGACGATAAAGAAGCCAAAAAATTAGGCACAGATGATGTTGCCTACCTGATGTCAGTAAAATGAGCTGAATTGCAAAGGCTGGAGAATATGATCATATAGGGTAGAGATTTGGGACTGGGTGCGGTGCATGTAGCCCTGGGAAGTGTTAACAAGCTGGGATCGTAAATAAACGGGCAAGTAGACCAAATTCTTAAGCTTTAAAGGTAGACATGGTAGTATAAATTGTTATATTTTAAGGTAAACCTAGACTAGTAGCATTAGTTAAACTAAGATTAAGCCATTAACATTCTTAGGAAGCAAAAATGTATCAGCTATTCTTTGCCAGGTTCATCTGTCACACATAATTACTTTAAGATTGCAAGAAAAGCTTCACCTCCATTTGATTGTATTAAACACAGTAATAAAATGTAATAAAAGGAATTTATTTTAGTGAACACATCTCACTGCATTATTGCCCTGTTCATTCAGTAAACTCAACTTCTCCCAGTAAACAGAGCAGTGAAGTGCAGAATGCAAAATCTGCAGATACAAACCTACAACCTCTAATCAGGAAAAAGTGGGGACAGTGTGTTGAGTATAAATTGTCTGCACTTTCCATAGTGTGTCTTATACTTATGTTGACTTTTATATGATTTCAGACAGTATGACCCCAAGATACCCCCAAGCTAGTTCAATGCAGTTAAATATATGTAAAAAAGCATAAAGACATTGCATGGCTTCTCCCGTAGTCGGATGTTTATATAGTAGCACTGACGTCGCGCCACAGGTTCAAAACCCTCTGTTTTAATTGGTAGATTTGAAATGAAACAGTAAATGAGTTATAATCTAACTGTTTGCATTTCGACGTGAGGGGAACCTGCTGCATCTGCTTTGTAGTAATAGCCAGTAAGTCTGTGACACCCCAACCCAAGCCCCTCTTGCCCTCCCCCCCCTCTCCTGGTAGTGGATATTCAGGATTATCATTATTGCTGTTCTTGTTTGGACATTACATTTGTTTTGGGCCAGTTAAAATAACATAATTTCAGTGCTAAAGAAAGACTGGTTAAATTATGATCTTTTTATTGGCTGTACACAAATGCATGTTATTGAACAATTGCACTGTAGCAGAAGTGACATTCTTATTTCCCATTGGTAAATTCAAACACATCCTCATATTTACACAAATTGTAATATATTTCTATATAGGTATCCTTTGTACAATGTACAGTTTTGCTCTCAAGTGAAATATGGACTGCAAACAAACTTCCTCAACTTCAGATTCAGTCAAAGCATGCAAGTTATGTCTAATAAAGACATGAAAGAAAATCGCAGTTTGGAGTTGCAATGTCTGTAAGCATGTCTTAATAGCAGCCAAAGCAGATAAAAGTTGAAGCCAAGACACACTGAGCGAGTCATTTATTTTATCTAAAGAAGTTGGTTTAAAGGATCCACTTACATCACAACGGCCTCTAAATTTCACTGGTCCTTAGTGAATACCTAACTATGGCTAGAAGTACAGGACTGTTCCACTAATTACAGCTCCAAAGATAACTGTTCCCAGTATCCAATGCTCATGAAGCATAGGGAGAAAGATGTGGGATATTGCTTTCACAATTTCAGTTCCAGCCATGAACAATTGCCATCAATAAACAAAAGCATTTTGTGTGCTAATTGTAATGACTACAAGCTTATGAGTGTGTTGTTGGCATTCGTACATAACAAAGGAGTTGACATTTAACTGTAAAGGGAGGACATCTGGAGGAAAAAAATATATGATTGTCTTATCTACAACAAAGCAGCTGAGAGGAGCTGAGAGGAATACAACAAATCAAACATATTGTAAGAAAATAAAGCTACTATGATTTCAAATAAATTATCTTCACAGTTTAAAATTATTTGCATCACAATAATCCGTGTTAGCTACATATTGATAAACTTTACTCATAAATCTCTTATTACACATTGGAAACAGGAAGATTACCCTTTGTCATTCGATCAGTTCTTATTTCTCAAATTTTAAAACCCTATATGTTCAATACAATATAAAATCTTTCTCTTAATAACTTTTTTTGAACTATATTCCGCACTCTGTGTAGAAATATATGCTGTATATATTGGGATACAATACATTGCCATCCCATTCTTAAATAAAAACAGACTTTAAAATGCACATGGAGACCATTTTGTAAGCTTTTTCTGACGCTAGCATTAACTTCAGATGTTCTTTGGATGACATGTCTTATTATTTTTCTTGTCCACCAGTTACTTTGGGTTCAGGGTGTGGAACACACCCATGCTGGTATTACAGTCCTAGGATAGTTTTACACTGAAACAGTAAGACACAAAACAAAACAAAATAAAAAAAAGAACCAGACATGCATTTGGCAGAAACAGAAATGCACCATTAAAGCAGCATACTCAAGCATACTTGGCATCACGTAGAAGCAAAAGCAGATGAATTAGCCATATGTTCACTTGGTCATGGTGGTGGAGACCAGTGTTATGACGTCTTGTTGTAAATCCCAGTAGACCAATTTCCAGTCGTCTTGCACAGTAGTGAGTCTATATTTCGTGTCCACAGTTTGAAATGCAAGAACAGCATTCCGATCTTCAATCCAGTACTTGAATACCAGTTTAGAATAGCATTTATAATTATAAAAGTTAAAGGCGACAAGTGGCCCATGCAGTTTATTGACATTGAATATTGATTTTACACGATCTCAAGGCAATGATGAGCTGCTCAGTTTTTAGTGTGCTAAGCACAGTGGTTGTTTTGAGGGTTGATAAAACACAGACAGGACTTTCCAAAGAGAATGATGTTACCTAGGCGAACACATTTTAGCCAGGGGTGTATGACAGACTGCTTCTTATCTACAGACCGAGTCTATTAATGAATTAATCTAAATGTCAGGTAAGTCTGTACAAGATAGCCACTGTAACCAATAAATTTTGCTTTTACATAGTCTGTGACTTATCCTCCACTATTCACTGCTACAAACATTGTAAAAACTTCAGGTCCATCAATGAATGATAGCAAAAGACGAACAATTACTGAGTCTGGTAATTTTCACTATTACAATTCTATAACCAGAGTACATCTAAAGGGTGGAAGTGTGTTTGGAAAGTCTGTTCCTAAATTATCAAACGACATTTTCTTATCGTGGAACTAGACAGATGTGTGTAATATATGGCACAGTGCAAACTGGAGCATGTTCAATACAATACTGTAGTTACCAGCTAGATACCAGAGTGGTATGTTATACATGGATGACCTGTTAGTCAACCTTGCTTTCAAAGATAATCCAGATTTTAGGCCAATATCAGGCCTTCGTTACTGATCATGCATTCCTAGTATATGTAAATTTGAAATGAAAAAAAAAAAAAAAAAAACCCACACACAAAGGTAGCTACTAAAACCCTGTCTAAATAACTGGCAGCAGAGGCTATTTTTCAGCGACAGTCTGCAGATCTGCTTAAGACCATGAGCAGAATGAAGCTGGCATTACGTAGCAAACATTTGTCTTTGCCCAGCAATTACAAAGTCAGAGTGCTGTTACGGTATTTCCATGATGATGCACAGCACATTAAATGAAACAGAGTGCTGCAGGCTGATTCTATCCAATTGCTAATCTGTTGGGGAGAAAAATGGACCAGCATCCTCCAAATCGTATGGCGTTACACAGCTCACAAACTTTCATCTTGGTTGTCTATGGCACCAGATGGCGCTTACGGTTAATCCTGCAGTAAAATCCTGCGGTGAAATAAAAAACAGGTATCAGACAACGGAGCCCTTTGAAGAGGAGAGATGAATAGAATGAATGCGAGTGGCCAGGGTCTGCTCCAGGTCATGAAGGACGTCAAAAGGAGGGCTGGGAGTGGGGCCAGGGCTCTCAGCAGACACGTCGTATAGGAGCTGCTTAAAGGGTTCCAGCTCGATCAGCAGCACCATGTTTTTTAGGAAGTAGCCCTCAATGAACGCTGCCAGTTCAGAGGCTCCCAGGAACTGAGAATAAATAAGATTATTTAGAAAATACTACAGTGCAAATGTAAAGAGTATGCACTACAACTGTAAAGATACAATTTGTAGAACTACAGTCGATTCCGGTTAATAGGACCACCGGTTAATGGGACCAGCCGCATATTCGGACCAAATCCTAAAGTACCGAAACAAATCCTATTAAATACGTGTAATGTTATTCGCTTATTTGGACCAAAATTCCACTTAATTGGACCAAAGAATGTGTACAGTTATGTAACATCCCTGAAGAAACTCTTCATCTCTGGCATCACTACCGAAAACTATCGAGTTTCTCCCCAGCCCTGCCACCTACAGGTCTTTGCCTAACATTTCCATTTACTGCAAAAAAGAAGCCACAAGTCGCCACTGATCCACAAAAGTGCGTCAAATCATACTGAATAAGTTCTTCAAACGTTGACTGGAATTTAGTAGGAACTTGTTTATTTTACAGAATTATGCTTTGCATGCTGAATACCTATACATTGTGTTGTAGATCGTTTCGAAAAAAAAGTTCGTAAGCAACAGTAGTTCTTGTTGGTATGTTTGCTATACGTGTAAATCATACAATAAAGGTTTAATAAACATTTAATATGTTACATAGCCCGTCCCGTAACTTCATGCCAACAGTGGGCCAGGGCTTATTGTCCATTATCACTTACAATAATTTAGCCAGGGGCTAGAAACAACAGTTTCTGAGGACCTGGGTTCAAACTTCAGACTGGCCTTCAGACTTGCAACGTAAACAAAAACAAGGCCGATGCCATTACAGGGCTTCCCTGTCTATGAAGTTCCTCAGTCCTGACTAGGATAAGCAGGTGGAGACTTGGATTAATCATAACCCTCACCACCAAAATTGAATAAATTTAGCTTTTGTACCAAACAGTTTGGGAGGACCTACCTTCTACATCCTGAGAAGAACTTTCATTACAGGCCCTCTTTTGGTTTGCATTCACACCTCCAGTAGGAACACTGTGTTTTGCTGAAGTGATGCAAGGCACGTGACTTTTGCTTAGACGAATACAAATCACGTTGTATTTCCTTCAGTGCATATAAGCTCAGTAAAGCCTGAAATCCACTGTTGGACCATTTACCTGTGTTTTTTTGGGTTTGTGTTTATATGGCTACCAGTGTACAATTGTAATTTAAACATGGCAGTCGAGATCTGGAGCAATTCCTATACAGATTATCATACTCCTACTACTAGCTCAATCACAGCATACTCGCTACACTCGTTCTAAGAAAAGATCCTACCCTGAATCAGGAGCTAAAAAGTCCCTATACAGGGACTAGTCATTCCCAGTTGCTGAGATGCAAACAGTTCTAAGAACGCTGACAGTGTAGGACCATAATATGAGTTCATGAGGTATAAATGCGTGAGTAAACACACATTTCCTTTATGATATCTCTTTAAATAGAAAGTGCTTGTATATTGTTACGACGTGGTGAAAAAACGAGATACTAACAGAGTTTGATATAAAGACCGATGGCAGGACATGTTGTTTTACCTTGGCATGTTTGTATATGTCCACACACGTCTCTATGGTGATGTTCTTGGAGCAAATGATCTCACAATGTCTCTGCAGGGCCTCAAGCTGGAAGAATCTGGCTGCAGACAGAAGCTGCGAAAGAGAAAGATGACTTCTAATTGTCAGACTAGGATGTTCCTTAAGGTAGCAGTAGAACGAGTAAAATTGTACTACTGAAATGTGTTTCACTGACCAAACACTGGAAGAACTGTGAAATATGATTTCTATACAAGCATTCAAAAATAACTGCTGAGTGCTTTCTTGGGACAGTACATGATAAATACTTAACAAAATACTGTATATGAGCTTATATACATGAAAAGTTTATCTTTTTTCACTTGTCATTGGCTTAGTAGTAGTGGCACTTTGTGGTTCTATCCTTTATGATATCCTCACACCATATTGATTTACATTCACTGACAAAGAATAAAGCACCAAAAAAATTGTCGAGCTCAAATGAACGTTTGTGTGTAAATATAACGCTTATATACGCAAGTGATTACTACATCAAAGCGAAAGGATATTTCCTTTATTTACAAAACTGTACAATTGAAAGGAGACTCTAGTACCCTATTGGGCTGGCCTCTGGCCTGGATATAAGACAATATATTGTTGGGCATGAGGGTATACAGGTTTCTGCATGGAAATATGTTTCCTGTGGCACATTAGCCCACAGATGTTGCAGTTGGCCCTGTATATCCTGCACATGCACCTGTTGTAGAAACTGGCATCCCGCCTGGTTATTTCATAGCTGCACAATATTTTACTTGGTAAATAAAATATATTTACCAGTTCAATTACACAGCAGTCTGTTTCTGACATAACTGTACAAAGTTTGATGAATTAAATAAGATGGGGGGGGGGGGGGTATCAAGTGATGAATAACATTTTCACTGGCAAGGAGATGCTAAAATGGTGCCATTTGAACAAAGTGCATACTCTTCCCAGTGTACAGTGCAGCACAGTGTGTAAAATACATTCCAGACACTCAGTGCCTTAAAAATATAGGGTTAAAGACTACACAAATTGCATAAATGGCTTTTAATGTGTAATTTAGAGCCTTTTAGGTGAAGAGGGATTTATCCCTCTATCTACAGTATATGCAGCTGAGCAACTCTTTTTGACTGGCTAAATAAATAAACATAGAAATGATTCAGTCAGTGTAAAACAATAGACAAGACCAATCAAGCCTTAGTTGACAAATAAAGCTTTAGATGCAGTCACTTTAACATCATATCTTATGAATCATCACATTATCCACCAAACACACATAAGATATATATGAGTGGCAGAAGTAGAATCAAGAAATGAAGGTTAACGAGAGAAATAATTCCACAATTACAATACCTCCATGACTTCAGTGTTCCTGATATGCAGTGACTCAGTGCCACCACAGTAAAGGTACTGCATCACCAACTGCATAGCAAAGTACAATTAATGCACACTGTACCGTCAAAACAACTGTAAATATTTATTTTTATGGCATGTGCATGGGTTCCACTCAAGCATAAAGAATTCCAACCTGAAAAATGTTGTATTTTACATGACTGATCTCAATGCACGTGTTCTCTGCAGCAGGTCTGTTGGAGAGTAGAGACTTAAACCTGTAGGATCGAAAGGTTAAAAACAAAAAACAAAGTCAAATTTGGCATAATCAGAACACATCCATTATGGCTCATAGTAGCAATTTACTTGGGGACCTGGAACAACCTTAGGATCCTACGAAAATTAAAGTGTACTGTAATGTCAGAATGATGGGCAAAGGGAGTTTTGAACCACATCATCCCACACAGTTCCCTTTTCCCTTTTTGTATTGTTCCTTGTATTATGTGATCTATGTTTGCATTGTTTGTATTACATCTGTATCCATGTTAGCTTCATTAACATCCCTGATAGTATGTGTTCTGTCGCTGTGTTAGCATTGTTACTGTTTAAACTTTGATCATTTTGTATTAGCACTGTATGCCAGTATCTCAGTCTTTACTAGCTCTTTCTCTTTCTCTTTGTTAACATCTCTGTTTAGTATTAGCCCTATGTCTTTGTTAGCCTAGCCTCTCTTTGTACCCTGTACTATTACTTATTATTATTATTATTACTTATTAGCTCAGCCACCTAACCTCACTCTTTACATCCTGTCTTTGTTAGCTTTGTCACCTTTATACCTTGGGCTCCACGATATCTGTAACCTGTAAATAAGCACTCCCAGGAAAAATGTACTGTGAAATTGATTGACAGTTTTATTGTGAACTCTCACAGTTTGACCATTTAGTTTACAATTCTACTATGGATTGTTGACGGTAATTTGGCCACTTCATGGTTTTACTGTCAAAATTCATAGTACAACTGTAAACTTGGTTAAATATGAACTGACCATAAATTATTTCACAGTTCTACTATGGATTTTGGTCACTCTCTGTTCCCCTTTCCTGTACTTAAGCGTGACTTATTGAGTGTGTGTATATACAGGGGTTAGACAATGAAACACCTGGCTTTAGACAAAGGTTTGGCTATAGCAGCCCGGCCGTGTATATTGACTCTGTGGATCCCGACGGACAGTTCTGGTGGAAACAGAAGAGTTGAGGTGCTCATTTAATTCTGCCATGATTTGGGCAGCCGTGGTTTTATGTTTTTTGGATACAATCCGGGTTAGCACCCGAACATCC
>JAVSBV010000059.1:3244647-3267757 GCA_033117975.1 Parotocinclus spilosoma
ATATATTATTTTTTATTTAATATTTTAATATTTTTTGGTTCAGAATTCTTTTAGGAGTAGAAGGCCCTGAAGGTTCCCCACTGTAAATTGGGATGCAGAGATTGTAACATTGTTTTGCAGCCATGATATAAAAATAAATGCTTTTTTTACATGAAAACTGTGTGTAAACGAATAAATAAATGTGTCAGAGATACTACTGAAAACATGTGCAGAACTTCTGTACAACATCGCCAACGGCACTGCATCCTAAGCATAAAGTGTTATATGCTTACAAAACCTTTAATGTATGACAATTCACAATAATTCATACAGTTATGTGGACAAATAAGTAGTGGGAATTGGTACCATTGGAATTTCTTTACCATTGGAATTATTCGTAGGAAATATGGTAATTCGAGTTTAATATGTAGCTGGATACTATAATATTATATGTTAAGCAGCGCTGTACAGTAATGGTTGACCAATATGACATTCATGCTGGAAACTTTTAACCCACACTAAATGTTCTCTGAGCATCTCTTTGTTTTAGTCACTCAGTAGTCCAAGGTTATAAGCTGTAAGGTGTAATGCAGGAAAACCAAGTTTCTCTCCATTTCTTTTTGAATATTCCGTAACAGAAAATAGTAATTATTAATATTTTAATCAGTCTATCACTATTGTATTGTGTCATTATAAGTCTGCTTATGGCCACAACATGCCCAGTTAAAAGACAGATTTTTATTACCCCTTATAACTTATTATAATTTTATTAGCAGTCCTCGGCTGTTGATCAGATGGACGTTAAACAGCACATACCAGTTATCATGTGATCCATTCTCTTTCATTCTGAGCCATATCTCCTGCTCTCAGTTATTTCATTTTTCATTTATATGTTATTAAGCAGAAAGGCTCTATTGAGTAAGGTTTTATTTTCAGAGTGGGTCCTGCATATCTTCAACAAAGTCATAAAATGTAATAAATCAAAACCAGAGGCAAAACGTTAGAAAGGAGAATGATCATAAATAATAGAGTGGGCTTAGATTAAATAAAGCAAATGTGGTACAAGAAAGAAATAAACTGCATAAATGAAATGTCTTCAGACAGGCTCAGGAGTGCTTACTTGTGCCCTTCAAAAAATGGAAGAAAATAAAATCTAAATAAAAAACATGAATTAAGCAAATTGAATGCATTAGTACAAAATGTGAAGACCAAGTTTATCAAATGCACCATCAGAACTACCTCAGACTCAGACACAAACCTGTGCAGAGAAGTCGCTTTTCGACGCGCCTCACTAGTTCACCCCCCTCCTCCACCTTCAGCTGCTGTCCCTGGCTCCCTCCCTTCTCTTCTCCCCTCCCCTGCGCTCTCGTGGATGGTGTAGAGCTCGCTTTTCCTCTCAGTCTGCCCGTGCTGTGGACAGGACTAGAAGTGTGTGTCAGATTGTTTGGGAGTGTGTGTGCAACCAGGGGGGAAACTAGAGAGAAGAGTGGACTAGCATTACAGGATCCCTGGACACAGATTCACACTCAGCGCCTTCCCAGGGCCAGAGAGACCCTCCTGACCCCAAGACCAATACACCTTATACCTCAGACACCTCACAAGCCCTACTACAATTCCCTAGACATACGGAGTCATGTGAGCTCCTGTCCCTGCCTGGTTCCCTGGGAATCTGCTTCGAATTGGAAACCTCAATGCTCTGGATCTCTCTCTGAGAGAGGAGAGGAGGGATTGAAGAAATCTTAACTCCAGAGGGAAGTGTTCTTCCCTGGGCGCCGAGGGCCGTGAGCCCCCTGTGGGCTGGGGACTGGCACGCCAGCACAATGGATTACCTGTTTCGGATTGTAGTCTTGCTGGGCATGGTGGCACTGCCCGGGAGAGCAGCCCTGCAGCCCAGCAAAAGAAACGTGCCACGGCTAAGGCTTTCTTATAGCGGTGAGTTAAAACTACTTCTACTTATTTCAAATTGATTATCTACCTGTCAAAACTTGAACCATCTCTGTTTAAGCTTTTTGTCATTAGTTCTTTAGAGTTTAAAAAAGTCCTTAATGCCTTAACTTAATTATTCTACTCTGACATACGAAAGCAAATACTTTTTACCATCCCAGTTTTTTGTATATATTTACTTTTTATTATCGTAATTAGTTTAAAAACTTTGCTATTTACCTCAGAATCTATCTACCCGAGCACCTATGTATATTTCTAATCTCTCGTTCTATCATTCGTGTGTATTTCTGCCTCTCTGAATTTGCTCCTGATATAACTAGCTCCACTCTCTTGCTGTACTCTTTCATTTCTGTCTATTTTCTATCTCCATCTCTCTCCTTCCCTCTCTCGGTGTATGATCATCTATTCTCATTTTGCTCTGACAGATTGTTTCCATATGTTCAGGGAGGTCTCAGGAAAATGTAGCTGTGTGCGTTGGCCCGTGCTGGGATTTCTCCTCAGCACTGTCCCTGCTGTTTGAACTCTGTGGCCGGTACCTTGTTTTATGGCAGCCAAAAGAGGTGTACTATACCGTGATGATTCTGAATGGGTGACTTGAGATCTACAATCTTTCCCCTTTTAAACTTTGCTTTTAAAAAAAGCCATTTTACTGTGTGTCTTGTGAAGTTTATTAGATCTGTTCAGATTCCCAAGAAAAGCCCATACACACTGTCACAGACATGGGTTTAAGTGCGTAAACTCTGGAAGTGCCCTCATACCGTCGTGTACCCATATATTACTCTTTATATGACCTCCAGTCACTGTACTACTGTACTTTACTATAAGAGAAATGCTGTTCCACGTGTGAATGGTGGTGGTGGTAAACGTTATTCTTAGGACAAAGTGTTACTTTGCATGGCGACTGTGGAGAACCGATGAGTGTAGCCTCTTAGCAAGCCAGGGCTTTCATCTCAAATAGAAATAGGCACCAGCATTTTTGCCATATTTTTGGCCCCTTTTTATTGTCAGCTAGGCAAGCCGCTGCGGTTCTGTGTGCAGACACATGCCCAGAAGTAATATAGCCTGCCTTGGCGTGATAATCTCTCCCGCTCTCCGTTCCTCTCTATACGCTATTTCATAAAGGTTAGTGGGTATATGTGTTCTGGGGTTTGTTTTGATTGTAAGGTTAGTAGCACAGATTTACTTTAGCCATTAAAACACCCTCTCATTTCTTTTATTGGTTGCAGAAGTTATTTTGATCACAGAGACTGTTATCTAGAAAGGCTCTGAAAACGTGTTAGAATTCACACAGACATTTGCTTAAAACCTGAAAAGGTGGCTTTCACTCCATAAAAAATGTACTACATTGCAATGTCACTTTCGTGGCTTTTGGATTTGTGCTTCAGCATGTGGTGCGTTTTAGGCAAAATGCTAGAAGGCACTAATACGAAAAAGGTGCGTGTCCACCTGCGGCCAATCACATGCCTCTCAGACTAATTCCACTGCGGGGATGGTCCAGAGAATTGCGGGAAAAGTAACTGGCATTATGACATGAAAGCATTTTTACAAACAAAGCTTGTCTGTTCATCTGAGGAGAGTTGTATTTGGAGACTGTATGAAGCAGTTGACAGACAGCTTCACACTTTGTGATGCCAAGATGGGCTCCCTAAGTGAAGATATGATGTTCACACCGTTTTGAGCGTTGTAACATGTCAAACTGTTTCATAGTACACTTCAGCACCATGTACAGTACAAACCCCGAGCTGATGAGCAAAAAAGAATGTGTCTGAATGAGACAGAAAAATGGAGAAAATGTGCCTTGGCTGGCGAGGCATGAGAATGGTGCCAAGCTAAGATAATTAGACACCTGGCTCTGGTGATAGAGTTGTGCATGTGTTTCTGTGTGTCTGCTTGGTCCACAGGTGTTTGATGGCTCTTTTGATGCCTCGCAGAGTGACAGATCGGTGTTCACACCCACACAGTGTCTGGGTGCCAGAGAGAGAGAGAGGGATGGAGAGATGGAGAACGGGCGAGAAAGGAAAAGAGAGAGGCTTAATGAAAGGAGCTGGCAGACAGTAGTTGGCCAAGCAAGCCTGGTCGTTAAGTGAAGTGTCATTCATTCGCACTCCCCCCTAAGAACGCAGCATAGTAATTAAGCCAAATAAATGCATGGAGGGACGCGCTCTTAAACAAGCATGTGGACAAGCCTCTCTCTAGGGAGGGCTGGTCTTGCTTCCTCTCATGCACACACACACACATTTGTCATGGCTAGTACACTCGTCCAGGACCAGCTATCATGAACAGGCGGTAACAGCCCTGTTCCCTAGAGGAAGGCCTGTCAAACGATTGGAGACAGCTCCACCTGAACAGGGCACTGCTGTTGACCGATTGCCAAGTCATAGATCCTCTTCTCTGTCTCCAGGCTCTTTTAATTATTCTGCCAGTCTTCCCTTCACTCTGTCTTCCTTTCAGTTATAGCTGGAAATTGTGCCTGTCAGCATTATTAGTTCATTGTGTCCACTTGCTGGAGGGCACACACAGGCCCTGACACTCTCGTCCTGAGGCCAAATTATAACCAGTCTGTGTCTCTGGCTGTGTGGCTTCACCCACTGAAATGTGTTGTAAGGTTGAATTGTTTTCCTGTCCACCCAGCAATCCCAGTATATAAACTGAGCAACTAGTCTCTCCATGTGTGGCTCTGGTCAAACAAGCCAGAGGATATGAAAACAGTGCCCCCTGCAGTCAGAACTATATACATGCAGCTAACAGAGCAATGCAGTTGCAGAGCCCAGGTCAGCCAGCAAGCGTGCACAGAACAGTTTAAAGAGCTAAAGAAACAACCTTATAATTACTTACTGTAAGGTAATTACAAAGGCCTTCCATCTCCTTACCCCAGCCACCATCGCTGGGACAGGGAGAGACTGTCAATCGTCATAATTCAGCTAAAATCTAATAGACGTTATGCACTGAACCGCACTGGTTGTAATCTGTACACAGCAATTCAAGTCATTTAACTGTATAAGATATAGCTCTTGTTTTATCTTGGCCAATCTGCAATCTGTGAAGTTCTTACTACCTAACTACTTTTCTGTACAGTCTGTCAGCATGCCTCAGTTTTCCTCTTATTTGGTGGTGTGTGATATGGCAAAACTTTTTTCTATGGCAATAATTAAAATAGCTTTTATTTTGCATAATCCATCCATTCATCTTCTGTTTAATCCACACGTGCTTGCTGGTGCCCACCTGGCAACTCTGGGCGCCAGAGCTTACATACAGTATCACACAGTCACACACTAAGGGCCACTTTTAGACACACCAGTTAACCAAACACACATGTTTTTGGACTGTGGGAGGAAACCGGGGGAGGACATGCAGACTCCATACATAAAGGATCCAGGCCGCTCCACCCTGGGATTGAACCAGGGACCATCTTGATGTGAGGCAGCGGTGCTACCCACCAAGCCACAGTGCAACCTTATTTTTGCATAATATGCAGCATAATCGTTTAGAAAAATAATAAAATGGAGGGAAATTGTAAGGTAATTCCGACTTTTTACTGTGAGAAACAATGTATTTACCTATATAATAAAACAGTAATGCCAGTTATTCAGAAACAAAGCGGGTCATGATATTGGCATAAACAGTGGGGTTCAAAAGTCTGAGATCACTAATGAAATCCTTCTATTTTGTGTTTTTCTGAAAAGGTTTTTTATTATGGTTATAAATCATATAAACAGTATACCAATTTGAGTGTTTATAACAGCACATACATTGTGGTGACCTAGTTTTCAAGGTACTGGACTATGGATCAGAAAGCACAAGGTTTAAATCCCACCTCTGCCAAGCAGCCACATATGGGTCCTTGAGCAAGGTCCTAAACCCAAAATTGCTTGGATTGTAAAATTGTATTAGCTCTGGTAAAGACTGTCTGCTAAATGTGATATAATGCATGATGAATTTTAAATCATAAAATTTGTAAATGAATTATTATTTATTTGTATGTTTCCCTTAATGTAATGACAGCATGTACTCGAGCTGGCATGGACTCCACAAGTTCTGTGTTGTCCCAGCAGGATCTCACAATATTTCAAAGAACATCTTATAATGATACTGAATGCTTGGCAGGAACGTCCATGATCTTCATTGGTTTTCATGTTGTTATGTAGGAGTTTTGGGGTCAATATCCTACCACGGAATAAATTCCAAATACATTTCACTAGTGGTCGTTGTATTTTTGGCATTCACTATAGATATTATACGATCATTTTTTAAGCCATAATCCTGCCTTAAATCTTCCTTAACTCTTCTGAGCCTTGATGCACCCGCCTTGTGTCTAGCCCCTTATGTCAGTGGTTCCCTAAGTCAGGGCATAGGGCAAGGCAAACAGGTGAGGCATGTCACTGAAAAGATGTGAGTATTAAAGGTATAATTTTTTCTGGGTAAATATTTAGGTTTTAGGGTTTTTTTCCTCAGGCAGAAAGTTAATTTTTGGATATAATTTTGTGCAGAGAGAAAATACAAAACTTTGATAAAATACAGTATTTTCAAAGCAATGAATGCTGTTAAACAGCAAACCTTTAAGATACATAATGCATATCACTTGATAAAATTTACACTAAAGGTAATTTGCCACTCTACTTCGTTTTGTCAAAGGACCTTGCAGTTTTGTATGTATTACAATGTTTAAAATATAATCTAGTGTAGTTGTGTGTTGGAGGGCATATTCAAAAATACATATACATATACTATTTATTTACTTTCACAAAGTGAAAATAATCACTGACAGGCTCATATGATGAGATTTTGTCTACGTAGATGCTTTCACAAAAAGAGAATAATCACTGGCAGGCTCATATGATGAAGCTCTGTGACAAAGTGGTGGGGACTTTATGACTGACATGAAAATTCCTTTCCTGTAACTGCACATCTTGGAATTATTATTTTGTGTATCTAATAGTAGTATAGCATACTTGTATACATGTCACTTGGTTTGAGACCGGCACATAAACTTTATACTCATTTCAGCTAAAGAAAAAAGTTGTGTTTTAGTTTTTTACTTTCATTACAACAGCTATACAATTTAATTTTTCATCTCCAGTTCTATTTCTCCATTCTGAAAAAAGTTTATAAATATAATTACGTTTTGTAGCAGTCTGATAAGCTAGTCCTTCTTACTGGGTCAGCTGAGTCTGGCAATCTAACGCCGCTTGAACACCTATTCCATACTTACCTCAACTAAACCTCCCTCTTTTTCTCTCTATCGCTCTTAAAAAAACACATACACACAAGCTTTTTAGTTTCAGAAGTGTAATCTTGTAATCTAGATTCCTGATTATTAATAATGGATTATGTCACTGATGTCTTAAAGCACTTTTGTAAGTCGCTCTGGATAAGGGCATCTACTAAATACTGTAAATGTAATGTAATGTAAATGTCAAGCATCACATGCTGACTCGAATAACTGTATCTGAGGGATGGGAGGCTGTTCAGGAGTTTATTCTCCAGCAAGAAATAGCGACCCCTACCAAGCCCATTAATGGTCTGGTGTACCATCCAGAACATGTTTATGCCTGTGCCCGATGTTCTTTTGAGATAGATATCAGAGCCCTCAAAACCCTAAACAGAAAAAATGTTAGGAAAAGAAAAATTACATTTTACATTTAGGGTACAGCAATATGAATACATTGTTAAGGGTGATGTAAGGCTAATCCAAAGGTTAGGGTATATTGTGAACAAATTTATGACTAGAATGCAGTCTACATTAACAACTTACTAATAATACTATATACGTATACTCTCTCTATGTCTCTCTCTTTCTCTCTCTCTCTCTCTCTCACTCTCTCGTTTCAAAAGTCTAGTGAAAAAAATTAACTTAATCAATACATGAAACTGTTTGTTATATAATACACATGGATTAATATACACCTTTGTTTGATCTTTTAGAGGACATTATTTGTCAGTGTCATGGTGCTAAGACTAAATATTTTGGAACCACAAAGTTCAGGGTTCCGATACCACCTCTGCCAAGCTGCCACTGCTGTGTCCTTGAGCAAGACCCTTAAGCTACAACTGCTTAGACTGTAAAACTGGATCAGCTGAATAAGTAAATGTGTGTAAATGTAAATGTACAGAACTGTGCGAAAGTCTTAGGCAACCATTAAATTGGTTATACTATTGTTTTAGTAGGAGTATAATGACCACATATAATTATTTCTCAGTCACTTTATTCAAGTATAACCAAAATACACAGGAAATTTTTATGCAATATTTAAAATAATAAAAAAAAGTAAAACGCCTCAATAGGCTATGGTGGCAAGTATTTAGGGCAGCTTACTCAGGGTGCCAAGTTGACCCTACAGTCTGAAGAAGCGTGATCAGGAATGATCCTCCTGGAGAGGTAGCAGCCCAAAAAACACTTTTTTGAAATGGTAACGGGGTTAAAAGGCTAAGATATGCGAAAGGTCACATAGGTTGGAATGCAGATCAGTGAAAAAGAGTATTATCCAGTAACAAATCCAAGTTTTAAATTCTCAAATCCAGCCATTAACAATATGTTATATATGGTCCTTATACTATTGCTAAAACAAAAAAAAACACTGGTGGCATAAGACTTTTGTACAGAATGATAAATGGTTTAAATATGACTAAATGAGTATTGATTTAATCAAGCCCTTGTGTCTATGATCTTTTAATCTTTATGTGAATGTCTCATTTTTCATTCCTTAGTCTTCTCTAACTTGTAGTCAGATATAGATCGGCTGTTTAAAGAATTGCTTGAGCATTTTAACCTTAACTTTATATACCTTGCTTGTAACATACGATAACTGTACTGAGTTTAAAACTGAAATCCATACAATGGTGGTCTAGTTGTTGTTTTGGCAGTCACCTTTTGACATGTTTTGATCTTTGCATGTTGTTGGCATTGTCTTTCGGTCAGCGAGTTGGAAGTTAAGCACTAAATCAGTGTGAAAGCCTATTAATTATGAATTAGTTTGTTTTAAACATTTAGTGATGGAGTTCAACAGCTGCACTTCCATTAGAAGTGACGTTTGGCAACAAGTCAGCACATTAAAACAGTTAGACTTATTTTACCAAGTAATCGCATGCATGCTACACACTATATGTAGTGAAAAAAGCAAAGAAAAAATGCTGAAGTTTTCCTTTAACCGTGATTTTCCATTTGTAGCATATTTCATCCATTAGTGAATCTAATGATCTCTCTCTTCTTCTCCCATGTGTCAGTGTGTAATCCAGGACACTGGAGAGGAGAAATGAGTTTTGCTTTAACAGAGCCTGGCTGCATGCTCTGTGGCAAAAGACCTGCTTTGAACAGGCTTTGCGGTTAGCCTGGCATGTCCCAAGAACGTTTAGGAGTAATTAAACACTTCCACAGTCACTCGTCATGCTGTGAGGTAGGGCAGCAATAGAATAATATAGCAGTGTTAGTGCACAACAGTAAAAAAAGGAGTTCAGCAAGAAACTGAGATTTATACATATAGCCACGTATGCTTGTGCTGATATTATTTTAGAGTATTGTCATCGTTGTGAGTCTTGTGGCTAAATAATGCTATGACTACATCCTTGATTTATGCTTTACTGCAGAGGCAAGTGCACTTCCACAAGCTGGAAGGCTAGACAAAGAAAAAGGATAATATGCACATGTAGCTGTTGGAGGGAACAATGAGTCCTCACATAGACTAAAATACATGCTCATAACTTACACAGAATGCTTTTTGCTGTGAGTGCAAAATCCATTACTGCTACAGTAGTCGCTGCTTTGTTTGTCAGACTGGTTAATTATCTGCTGGCAAGGAGAGATGGGTTTTACCTCACTGACTGCAATATTGGCTTCAAACAATTATTGTGCCTATGCCATAAATCATCGCTGCTTATACAAAAGCTTGCTCTTAATTCCTTATTAAGTTTCCTATTATTATCATTGGGACCCCGAGGGTGTGTCAGCTGCCTGTCCCAATCTGTCAATCAAATCACCCTTAAAACCTGTCAACTGAACCTGCCCCTGAGGGCACTGACACAAACTTAAAGCCAACTGTATGCACAGGAAAGAGTGATAGAAAAAGAAGGAAACAGAAGTAGGTGAGCAAAGCAAAACTAGAGGCTTACTGCGTTCAAACCAGCATGTTAAGCAAAGGTCCAAGTTTCCAAGCATTTAGCAAACTCTGGCACCTGGTATGTATTGGTCTGCTTTCATGACAGCCCTGAACAAAACCGCACCACACACTTCGTCTGGTGAGCATTGGAAAGGATCGGAATATGGAGCACAGGCCAAAACAAGGTCAGGGACTGACACATGGTTTGAAATGTGCCATTGTTCTGGTTTAAATAAACAGGTAGCGCCCAAAACCAGCTGAACCTCTGATTTGCATTTTCATCTTTTTTTTTTTCATTCTTCCCTTCTCTCTGCTTCTCAAGTAACAATATGGCTAGTGGTGTAACTGGATCAGACAGTGAGGAGCCCTAAATTGTACAGTTCATAATACTGCAAATTGTCCATGCTGATTGACTAAAATTATGAACAGTTTTATGTATTGACGTGTGATGTCTTTTTTACCGTTCAACCAGGAACATGGGAATGATCTCTTTTTGTTTGAGTGGCCCATTTGGTTTAAGCTTATGGCCCATTTGGTTTAAGCTTATATCCTGTAAATGTTGGCCAGTACAAACTCTGTTCACTCTGGCACACTCTAAAATTCTTACTGGAAAGGATCTCCTGTGTGTGAGTGTTTAATCATTACAAATTTGCATGCTACCTTTTGTAATGGCTTTGCTTGCCAAGGCAGTCTTTTAGACAAGCAATACTTTGTTTCTATAGTTCAAGTACCAGTCACTCCACACTGACAGATCTCATGCCAACATGGCTGGAGTAAACTTAGTGTGAGGCAGACGATGTAGAGGAAAGTAAGACTGGGGTAAAAGAGTGCAAAATATACATATTAGGTACATGAATGGAAATGAAAATATCTGAGCTCAGACAGAAATAGAAAGAGTCAGTGCTGTAGGTGGTCTCTGTATGTGTATATGACTATAAGCTCTTTAATCACCACTTCTCCAACAGAGATAGTATGAAACAAATATTAAAAGCATACTTTCTCCAAAATGGGACATGTATCCAAGTACAGAGCTTATCTGGGCAAGGAAAAAGAGCAGGGCATGATGGTTTAACTTTCTAATATTTATTTAGTGAAATGTGAGTCTGTTTGAATAGCAAGTTAGCAACTAGCTTGTCTTCATCATCTTCCTGAGATAAACAAAGCAGCAACAGCTAATGGTAGCCACCTTACCCAACCTATTTGCTCTGCTCCCTATTTGTGATTGGGATATTAACAGTGAAAAGTTTGGAATCACGTGGATGATGTATGGAGAGACTCTGTAGGAGTGCATACAGAAAAAAGAATGTTAATCCAGAGCTGTGGGTTGAGTTAGTAGTAGATAGAGGTGATGAGGTAACCAGCATGGTAACAGAAAGTTCTTTTTCACTCAGTACACACTGAAAGTCAAATTTTAACAAAAAAAATATAGTAGTTCACAATCACTTCCAAGGCTTAAGTACCTGAGTCACATCCCATATTGCAAAACTTCACATTGGCAAATATTAGGATATTGGTGCACATTGTATTACTATTGTGACATACTATGAAGTTGATTTTCTGGTTTGGCATGCAGCCCCAGCCACATGACATGATATAGCAAAGCAAAGTATTCATTAGACTATTCACTAGCGTTAGGCAGAGGTACAGTAAAGCTCTCAACAGGCAGGAACTCTTTCTCAGGAACTGCTTTTCCAGCAGTTCTAACCTCCAAGCCACAGGTGCAAATATATATATATACATAAAAAAACTTATGTATCTATATATATATATATATATATATATATATATATATATATATAATAAAAGTTATGATATTGAGATTAACTGGTACAAATAATACTTTGATTAACATGTTTCCATGAACATAACGAGTAACAGGAATCTGGATCTTTTTTATATAAAGTCATCTAATTGGTGAAATAAGTGGTTTTATGTTAGACTTACAGAACTGTGCAAAAGTTTTTAAATATATTTAACATTTTTTAAACAATGGTATAATGGGATGGTTTATATAATTTTTTTCAGAGTCTGTTTATTAGAATACAATTAGAAAATACAGAATACTTGTGTGCAGTTTAAAAAAATGTTTAAAAAAAAGCAGCTTCTATAAACTATAGTGAAAAGTATTTACTGTGACCGTCCCTTGTACTTGAGCAAGAGCATCATCTGGCAGCTTCATCAGGATGCATGACCGAGAATGTTTTTTTTGGAAGAGCAACAACCAAGAAACCACTTTTTCAAGTTATGCTTACAAAGATTGGATTAAACATTAGTGGACAAGAGTGCTCTGGCTTCATAGGTGTGGGTCTAATCGATGATAAAACACTAATCATAAACAATAGGGGATATATATGAAGAAGATCCCACATGAACCGCTGAACAATCTGATCCTGTCCATGCCCCATCACTGTCAGTGTGTTTTGGCAGTACTGGGTGATCATACACCCTACTGAACAGTCAATGTGCAGCACTTTCATCCAGTCTAACATGCTTCTGTTCACCCCCATAAATATATCACTTGCTACTCAATCACCATAATTGAGTTTGCATCTCATTTGTGTAACTGAACATCTTTCTTTGACTTTTAGTTTGCTTTTTAAATTATCTTTATAATATAATGACTTTTGCACAGTACTCTATATTCATAGAATAACCAAGATAAAGGGCCTAGACACAATACGGCAATAATGTGATTAAAATGTTGTGACAGGAACAGTTCAATAATAATGTAACTGCCAAATCAGACAATGATTATTTTATTAGTGTGCATGTAAGCACAGCCGCTACCTTTCATCACTTCTGCACTTGTACTGGCTATACACAAAACACTAGTTGGGTTTCAATTTATTTGAAAATATTTAAACACATGTTAGTTTCACTAGGACCACTACAACTTAACGGTGTAAACCCCTGAAGATTTATTTAAAACACACTTGTGTGGGATGGTGTGCTGTGGCTGCGATCACATACACAGGCCTGTCAATGGCAATCAAGGGATTGATGAAGGGGAAAGCTGCTATTTATTAAAGGCTCTGTTCTCTGATGTACTTGCTATTGTCCCATAGTCCCAACACAAGCATTTGTTAAGCAGTGATGGATGAGCTCTCTCTTTCTCAGCCTCACTCTTTCTTAGTTGCCTTCTCCTTTCTCTCTATAAGCTCGCATGTTGTTGTACAGATGTGCAATCAAATGCAGATGGCTACTACAGCAGCATGTCAGTCAGAGCTCCAGAGACTAGCTGCACTCTCTACTTGTCACTGTTCATTGTGATTCATAGACAGCCTGTGCTGAGCAGTGGCCAAATACTGCAGAAATGTTCATTTCTTCTTTAGGAGAGGTGCTGGGAAGTGACTACATAGGGCTTTTTCAAGGTCTGGCACTGATTACAGAGCCTGACTTTTCTTTCCTCTTCTCTCTCTTTTCTTTTACTCTCGTTTCATTCACCTCATATACCTATTCAGCATTTCATCTCCTCACCTCTGCTTCTGTGCTGCTTTTTTTTGCTTTACTACTGTTTGTGTTTTTCCCTGTATCTGTCTGCTGTCTCACCATACTTATAGAAGTTGATGTTGCACATAAACAGATACATTGATTTATATAATCTAAGAAACCCAAATCATTATTTTGTGGTGGGTTTCTGTACCCCACATTCAGCTAAACTGTGAGTACTTTTCCAGTGGCCTCGGTTTTAAGAAAATTTCTCCTGTTCCTTACCACGGGCATGTCAGAAAATGATTAGAGTTTAAACACTGGACCACATCGACCAGCTTAGGTGACTCAAACAAAAATGTTCTAAGCAATTTGGCAGATTTTCTTAGCCTGAGCAACAGGATTGCTTGAAATAAAGCAGAACTCCATTTTGGCTACGACTCAAACCACGTACTACTGTAATACTATGTCAAATGAATGCACTACAAATGCTTTTGTTCTGACACAGCATGTAGTGTGCAGTGTGCGATTTGGGATGCAGCCAAAAAAGTAGGCCTGCTTCCTAACTGCTAGTAGTCCAGTTAGCATTAGTCATGAGAAGACAATAGTTGTATTTCAGTATGAGAGTCTCGATTTAAAGCATTATTTAATATTTCTTACACAGAAATGTTTTTTTAAGTACAACTAAAGCCTTTAAATATTTATGTATTTAATTTGAGAGCATGTAAATGTATATTTGAGATATATATTTGAATTTAGCTTCCCAATCGAAGTTAGAAGAACGATATAATCATTATATACAGTTTGGTGATATTTTAATGTAATTAATGATGGAATAACCCACCTATACATTATTGCAAAGTTTTGCTTTCCTTTTAGTCATTGTCCAATCAATGTGCCTTTGTCTTACAGTCACTAAGACTGGTTTTCTATAGTTTTAATATTCTGTAATTCCAGTGCTACTTATTTAGGTCAAACAATGGCAACATGAAAACAATACAAATAAAAGTATTACTAGAATCATGTTCTGTTCATGTATCTAAACCCACAGAGTATAAAAATACATCATGAAAATAGACTTTTACTAGGCATGTGAACCTTAGTACAATATACATGATAATATACATATGGTACAAAAACATACAACATTTTGGGATGTTGGATTTTGAGGAAACACCAATTCTATATCCAATCTATGAACATTCAAGACATTTTAAATGGGCCCAGGTGGTTTAACTACATGTTTAAGTGTGTTCATATGAAATATCACTATTTTGTTCTCATTTAAAGTCGACTGATATCTTTGCTAGTGAAATTGAACAATAAACTGACAATAAAACATATATCCATATTTCTTGGTCAGTCACAGTCCATTTCCCATTTCAGGTGTCTTGCTTTAGAAACATGGATGGGGGAGCAATTTATCATTTAAAAGGTATTATTCCTAACAACAGAACCGATCATTTAAATGTGTCTTAGGCTTGACTAAATATTGGCAGGAATGAGTTTGTTTAACTAGGGAACTATCCACTGATGACTGATTACATTCAGTGTGTAACAAAGGTTCACAATCAAAGATAATTCTACATTAAGTGAATATGTGAAGTGACACAATTTTCCATGCTATAGCATTATATAAATAAGTAAGTAATTCAGTCAGTCACATGCTTCAACATGTTCAGAATCATCCAGTTACAGAGGTATGAGTATGTTTTTTCAGCAGCTGTTGACTAAACACATTTGAACATATTATATTTCCACGCAGAAAGTTAGGGTTAATCCAAATGAGATCACTTCATTTTCTGGGAACTGTTTTTGCACAACAAGCAAGTTCTCTTTGAAAAAAAGTAGGTACAATTTGTCCCACGTTACATGCATGCATGGAGCGCCAGGGCATTGCATTACCAGAATAACAATAAGCATAAAGGGTGTAACAATTGTAGTTTTGAAGGTTGTCTGTAGTAGCATGAAACTGACCGTAGGCCAGTGTATTATTATGAGCTTGAATTGCTCAAGACTTTATTGAGTCTTTAAATATGTCTGTTGCAGCTAAACAGCCACAAAAACATATTTAAACCTAAGGCAAGGTGCTTGTATCTTATATTAAACTAAACCTCATCAGTAATGCATACTGTTCCCTTATTCTGCATTTAATGTCAGCCAATTTTGTGCAACATAAAATAATTAAATAAGGAATCATTTAAATTATTAATATCCATCAATGAAGTTACTGTGCATTTTGCCAGTGTCTTTTCAATGACTTGAGCTTTTGGGACGTTATCTGGGTCTTATCACATGACTGCTACCTGACTATCCTAACATATGGGAAAAAAACTCCAGTCATGAATTATCTATCTAATCTCTCTTTTTATGTCTCAGAAATGCTGATCTCCAGTAATTTGTTGACATTCCCTGGACAAGCGAACAGTTCGGGTTACGACGCATTTCTAATGGATGAGGAGAGAGGGAGATTACTAGTGGGAGCAGAGGACCATATCTTCTCTTTAGACCTCGTCAACATTAATAGAGACCTCAAACAGGTAATAAATACACACACACACACACATACACTACACAAACAAATGTATCTCTCTCAGTTGTTCAGGTAATCCCATTGCAAATGACTGATTTAGATTTTTTTCCAATGGTGTGTGTTTCAGTTTGACAAATGGCCATTTATATTTCAGAAAACTAAATTACAAAGCTCTCTGAAAGCATTCTTTCATCCACAGTCATGCAAATGCTGCCTTTGTAACTACTAGTTTGTGTCTTCAGGGATATAGCCACAATTGCCAAATAGATGTACCACACCACTTGCTGGCATGAGCCTGCTTCTTTGTAGAGGTCAATACAGTACTTCAAATACAGGCCTGCTATTTTATTGTAGCAAATCACATAACTGCTACTGGGCATAACCCAGAACAGGCTAACTGGTAGACCCCACTAAGATAAACTATTCAAGATGGATGCATGGTTAATCCACTAGGTGTTAGGTAAAGTGAACACTGTAAATTAAAATGAATCCTGAACATCCAAACATTTTTGCAGCCTTGACTACATTCTGGGATTTTAAATGAAAAGTGAATGATTACATTTTTAGATGGTTATTGACATCTATTAGGATGTTACAACTTGAGTAGTGTGCTGAGAATTAAGCCTAAAGCAAGGGCTTTTTATTTATCTCTACAATTAAGGTCTACAAATTAATTAACACTGCTATTAATCTGTTTACAATAATGTTTATTTATTATAGCCATCTTTTAGCATATTGATAAGACAATTGCAGGAAACATCTGAGACAAGGTTTAAATTGTGGGTGGGGCTTTAGTTGTGCTTTTATTTTTTCTGTCAGTTTAAAAACAAAATTGACTTGTTGCACTTTAAAATTTGAAAATGAACAGAACATAATTTTGCTCAATGCATATGCTCTCCAGCTTTCTTTTTAAATGGTGGATATAAACATAATGAAACTAAAATAGCTAAAATAATATGGCGCCTGTATTGTATTCTATCATGAATACACAGGGTGAGACACAGGCCTTGCAAACACAGCCCTCATGACCAAGACATGCTTGAAGACCCAGTTCTTTAGAGAGGTGGAAACTAATGAAGTCCCTGTGGCATAAGCCAGGGGGAAGCAGGACATTACCCAGATAAATAGCTCTAAACCCTTGGAGAATAAGATGGAATCAGAATGTAATGCAACACAAAATCCATTTCCCTAAAGGTGGGATACAAACAAGGTTAGCTACCACTAACCCACATTTGCATTTAGTCTTTTAGTTTTGAATGCTTTTATCCAGTTTTGCTGCATAGACCACTACCAAAACAGTGTCCAGTACCAACTATGTCACCACATAGCTATTATTATTATTATTATTATTATTATTATTATTATTATTATTATTATATGGGGTATTTGGGGGCAGCGCTCTAATCACAGTTGATCTTTTTAAATGAAGGAAGCCAAGGATCTTAATCCTTCAAATATTGTTACTAATAGTGTGCAGTCAAACCTGCGAGAGCCAGTCTGTGTTGAAACCGAGACCGGGAGTCGTCAAGACCAGGATGAGACTAAGACTAGTTTAATAAAAAACTTTTTTCTAAAAAAAAATCACTATTGTAATTGTATTTCACTATTAATTAGTTATCATTCATTATAAATTGTACACTGTATTCATAAAAAAGTTGTATTTGATCATATCTTTGTAAAATAACACAGCATAAAATAATTATTAATTATTGTATTAAAATCTTAATAAAAGTAAGGCAATGTAACACTTGATGCTGATATTTCTATTTTCTTCTTTCAGAATTTAGCACATAAAATCAACTAAATATATCCAGCAACATCTATTTGAAACATATTTAATATTTTTATTATTATTTATGTGAAAACATAAAAATAACATTTGCCTGTCTTAAAAAAAAAAACTTTTCGAAACTATACTAGCTAAAGGCCGTTGGTAAAAATGGACACTTTCAATGTCTGTCTATGCAATATAAAACGTGTTGAAATGATACTGAAGGAGAAGAGCAGCAACTTGCTATTCCTTGTTAATTTTATGCATGTCATAAAGAGAATGATTTATTCTGCTTGAATGGATTGGTAATATTCGATAACAATAGAAAAAAAACAGTGTAATTAACGTTACCTCAGACAGACATATAGCTTGGTTTGACGACTTGGCTTGGTCTCGACAACAATTTCCAAGTCTATCTCACCCCTGAGAACGAGACAAGGCCAAGTCGAAATAAGGCTGAGATCAAGATAAGACTGAGGCCGCTTGTTTATGAACTTGAGTACTACAACACTTGTTACAAACACAGCAAAGGTCATTTCTGCTGATGTCCTTTACATACATTTCTACCACTCTCTCTTTTTCTTTTATTTTCCACAGTGTCCTGTTTCCCATTAGCTGATGCACTCTGTTAATGTTTTTTTTCTTCTTCCCTGGGGCCTGTGCACTTTTCTGGACTCCATTATATGGACATTCTCACATACTTTCTGTCTCTTATTTCTTTTGTCTGAGTCTTAAGGGCAGTAGATGAACTAAGTACTACCATGCTTACAGTTAACCCTAAGCTTGAACTAGTAGAACTTGAAGTATGCTAAAGAAACATATTCATCTACACTTTCTCTGCACAAATGTTGTAGACCTCCCTTTCAGCTAGTGACCTTTATTATTCTAGTCTCTCTCACTGCTAGCATCATCATAGTTTGAACCATACCGAAATCTCCATAGGCAAACATTTTAGTCGAATTCATAAGCTTCCACCACCCAACATGTCAGGTCATCATTTTTTTGTCTGGCCACATAAAACAAGATCTTTAAAAAAGATATTCTCTAAGATATTTTATGCTAACAACATGCTTCTAAAAGATTCTGAAAATACTTTTGAAAGGCTGATACCCTCTCACAGGCAAGCCTTGTCATAGCCTTTGATTTAGCAAAGACTGAAGATCCTGTATGGTCACTCTTTACCAGTCTCACATTAGATTTAAAAAATGCAATATTAATAGTATAAATAAAAACAAAGCATTATCAGAATATATATAACTCTTAAGTATTCTTAAATACTCTAATGGGATCTAAAGGTCAAATGACAGCACCACATCATAATTGTATATAAAGTATTACATTTCCATGTTATTTGAGTTCTGGAATTTTACATTGTTTTATCATATCAGCTTGTATGAGCCAAGACTTAAAACTTTTTATACTATTAACCCAATCAGAATGTAAAGACGTGACTTAACACAGCTAATCCTGACTACAGTACACCAACAATCAAGACGACACAAACATGAGCTAACTGTAACAATACTTTGATGATTGTATTCCAATTTATATTTTATATATTATATTATATATATATATTATATATTTTTATATTTATATTTGTCTGTGACACCGAATTTGTTTGAAAAGTCACTTGGTGTAAGGCTGGCATAACTGACACAGTGATGCTCACTATCTACAATGAACCCAAAACTAAAGTAATAAAATCGCTGTGAATATAAAGAAATCCTGTATAGAAAGATGCATTGATAGTTGATTGACCAACATTCGAGATAATAATTCTATTCTCACACTGAGAATAGAAATTGTACATAGTGTAATATGGACTTTTACAAATGTGTTTAGCGGTAACCACTTGATTTTTTAGTTAAGCTGTGTTACAGTTGACTGTCACCATTAAAGTTCACAGTTGCTGGCAGTGTTAAGTCAAGTTGGTTACTGGTGCCTGCTTATTAAAGTGTATATTATTCTGGTGCCCATTTGTGAAAGTCCAGGTGGCGTCTAACACCTGTTTTAACAATAAGTTGACACAAATACTCCTGCTCTCAATGTGAGTCTGCTCTTCTCTAGAAAGAACTGTTCATCTGAACCATGACTCGACCACCTAAAGAGACTACAGCCGAAAATGCTACCAAAGCATTAATAAAGGATTTATCAGTTATTAACTTATAGTAAGATGAATTATATACAGACATTTGCTTATATATAGGAACATTTGCTAGTTTGCTACTCTGCCTTGGAGTCAGTGTCCAGCAAAGATCAAAGAAAGAACAAAACATTTGCACGAATGAAAAAGGCAGTAGAAACAAATTAAAACTTAAAAGCAAAGGAATTGCAGAAATCTCTACAATGCAGTTAAGTCTTTGTTTGTGTGTTCAATAAAAGCAAGAAATAAAAATGTTTGTAGAAATACACCACAGAGAAAAACACTGTGCTCCAAAAATGCTGCATGCTTCCATTTTACAAACGACCACCTGGACATCCCACAATGCCATTGGGACATTTTTCTGTTGAGGCAGCCTCATAGTTTGGGACTGTTTGAAGCCTTGGGGGCTGGACAGCTTGCACTGGTGGAAAAAGGAATTCACTGATCGTGATTTTGTGAATCTATAAGTGCTGAGTTCTATAATTAATTACTGCCATTAATAGAATTTGGTTGATGTAACAAGCTAGTGTCTTCAAACACTAATAAATTAGTAAATCAACAACAGGATAATTTAAAATGAATGGTCAATCAGAGTTCAAAGCTGTTATTAAATGTGCATGCAAGAATTTCAAGAATGGTCTAATGTCCTGGATTCTGATTAAGAGCTATGCAAATCAGTATCACTGCCAATTGAGGTTATTCTAGTTATTTAATACACATTACATTTTGTATGGATAAATAATCAGTATATTCAGTAAAGAAATTACCAGCACAGTTGCATTTGTGTTCTAGTTGTAGAATATGAACATGCTTGGATTAAGCCAGAGCTGCAGAAATGCAAATAATTAGAAACCCTTTCTTACAACGGTATATAAAAAATGAGTCAGTGTAGCAAGCCACAATTGCACTGTATGGTTTGAGCATGTCAGAGGTTTCAGACAAGTATTCAGTGGGTGTCTTGATACCACAGTTTTGTGGTGAATGGCAATTGCAACATGTAGCAGTATAATCACAATATGCTAATTTTGTCCGGATTGTGTAGCCCCACTATGGACCTATGGTTAACATTTTAACTTAGATTCTCAAAGAATCTACGTCATTTATTTTCACAGCTTAATGAAGACAAACAGTCAATAACAGTTATGTACAAAATCTGACTTCACCGTTAGATTTGTCATTTCAGCAATGGTTTAATGACCTTATATAACATATTATCAATGATTGGATCCAAAATATTCAACTTGGATTTTTTTACTCCATAGTGCTATTTTCCACTGATCTTAATTCCAGTCGTTGTAATCTTTAGCTTTATCTTTTTACCCTTTTCTCATTTAGAATTTTGAAAAAGTGGTTTCTTGGCTAATACTCTTTCAAATCTTGATCTTCCTCATCTTTTTCAAAATGTTCCTTTTGGTAGACCAATAGAGTTGCTGGATGGGGTATATATATATATATATATATATATGGTGGCCTAAATTTTTTAACTCTATACATTATATTATAAATATTATACATATTATAAATATATTATACGCAATTGCAGCATTTAAAGAATATGATACTTACTTTAATTGTTAAGTTTTAAAAGGAACACCAGATTCAAGTTTATTTTGTCTTGTATTTTAACTGTATTGTTGTAACAGTTCTATGAAAAAAATATTAATATATATTATATATTATATATATATTAATATTAATATAATATATATATATAACCTTGTCTCTTTTGGCTATTACATTAAATAGCTTTATAGCTATTAAAGCTGGTCTAAAATAAAATACATACATTTATTTTCCATTTTTATTTGATTTATTTTTTTTAGCATATAGATTAAGCATTTTTACTTTATATATGTAAGATTTAAATAAGATTTTTTTTCTGATGTAGCCTTAGAAGTTGTTTTTTTAGCAAAAGTTTTCTTCCTACAGAGCCTGGCATATTTTAATTTTACAGTTGTAACCAAAGCAATGGACAACCTACCTGGTGATATGCCAGTGGTCCTACATTACTGTATATATTATATTATGCACTATATCATATACTGTTTGTAAAACTAAAACTTGTTTATCTATTAGATATCCCCTGCATCAAACCCGAATATTATAGCTAGAGAACATTCTTAAGTTCTCAGTTAATTCAAATCATTTAGATACAATAGAATACAATTATACATACAGGCATAAACGCAAGACGTTTGTTTTACTACAGTTAGGAATGAACTTTAATCTCTGGTAAAGCTAATATGTGACCTGGCTAAAAAATAGCAGTGAAGTTTGTGAAACCTCTGGAATTAGCAGGGTTTCTGCATTAATTACCTAATAATGTGTTTCCTTCTACAAAAAAGTTTTCCTTTTACAGAGAGAGGTTTTCCTCTGGCATAAAGTGGATTTTATCATTACTATCCCTTCAATAGTGAGATGGTTTTTCTTATTTGTTTAATCACTGCTTTTCCTTGAATGGCATGACTTGGCATGACCCACAGAATCAATGACATGATAATTTACAGTGGAATTTGTTCTTTTATTCATGTTTTTGCTGTACCGTGAAGCACTTTTTACTGCTGCTTGTATGATATGTGTTATATAAATACAAATCATTATAATAAAAGCTATTGTTCATATTTCTTGTAGCGGTAGTTGTAGTATGTGCATGTGTGCTTTTTGGGCCTGTCTGATAGATTTAGTGGTAGATTCTGCTCAGTCTTTTTTTATTTGCTACAGATGGCAGCGGCAGAAGGATGGCAGATACCAATCTTTAATTATTTTTCAGCCTGACTCACATTGTAGTCAGTCGTTTGCTGTTCTTTGTGTTAGGCATTCACACATTAAAACTGTCCTCTCACTGTTTTCTGCAGATCGCCTGGCCTGCCACACCTTCCAAACGAGACGAGTGCAAGTGGGCAGGAAAAGACCTTGGGGTAAGTTCAGTGAGCAAATTCTACTGCAAAATTACGTAAGGGGGCCACAACAAAAATAAAATAATAAGCTTTACTACAATGACATTACTATCTGCAGTAAGACTGTATTTATTGTTGTGGGTAGATGAGGGGTGTGTGATATACTATATGTGTTATTCATGGTGGGCTGTCTGTGTGTGAGCTGATGCTCTGTGTGTGTGTGTGTGTGTGTGTGTGTGTGTGTGTGTGTGTGTGTGTGTGTGTCCAAGATGTTAAACAACTGCTGAAATAAACACGACTGCGCTGCTCCAGATTAAATCA
>JAVSBV010000059.1:3267857-3280489 GCA_033117975.1 Parotocinclus spilosoma
GTGTGTGTGTGTGTGTGTGTGTGTGTGTGTGTGTGTGTGTATGTGTGTGTGTGTGTGTGTGTGTGTGTGTGTGTGTTTGTTGTGAGGGGGCATTTGTAATGCAACTCCAAATTTCTTTTGAAAAACTCTAACCCTAACTTTGACCTTAGTAACCTAATTAAAATCATTTGGATTTGGTTGAATTTGGATTGTGTTAGTTTGTATAACTATATATATATATATATACTATATTATGGCAATTCAAAGCCCCCACAATGATAGAAACACAAACTTTATAAATGGTAGAAAGAAAAACAGCGCTAGAAAGTCAAACTGCTGTTCCTGCTGGATGTTTATTTACCCAGAGCACAGGGCTTGGCAACCGGACAGGACCTCTGTTGCCTAGTTTCTAAGACAGACAGTTTATTTATCCAAGCACCAGATCTCACAATCGCATGCTGACTGTCTGTCAGTTTATTCATTTGCATGTATGCATACGAGCATGTGTCTATATATTCCTGTTCCTGTGCCACATGCGGTGTCTGATGGCAATTTCATGCCTGGGTTCTCTCTAGTGAAATGACAAGCACAAGGAGAGCAGGATGATCAGAGATAACATACACCACCTGCTCCAGACATGTACACATTCACACAGTTAATCATCCAGCTAATGAGAAAATGCCCCTACAGATATCCAGACGATTGGTCTTACATACAGTATACAAAGACATCAAATCCCCAAGGCCACAATGAGGATAATGCATGCAGTCAAAACATTTTGGAGTTGTTTAATCTGCTTGTGAGTGAGTGAGAGCATTTGATTAGCACATTATTAAGTCATTTCCTCCTCCAGAATGTGGCGTATCTTAATTCTCCCATTGGGGCCAAAGCAATTGACAGCCATCTGGTCATATGCCGGTGGTCATAGATTTGTATAATATATTATATATACTGATTCTAAAACTAAAATGTGTCTTTTAACAATGGGACACAGTTAGACATACAGGCTTAAAGGCAAAATGTTTATTTACTACAGTAAGTAATGAACTCTAGATTTTGGTAATACCCAACCTTACACAACAGCAGTGATGTGTGCACTTGGAAAATATTTAATCCTGTGAATTCATCAAGATTTTGCATTGATTATTTAAAAAAAACTTATTTAAATTACAATAATAATTAAATTAAATAACGTCCGTCCTAATGGTTTAGGGGAAAAGTTAGATTAATGGCATGGGATTAAATCTGTAAATCTGTATAAATCATCTATACACAGATCAAGACTTGTCATATATGCGCATTCAGGTTTAATTCCAATTTAGTGTAACCAATTAACATAGTGCATGTCTGTGAACTGTGGGAGGAAAGTGGAGTACCCAGAGTAAGCCCAGACATACATGGGGAGGACATGCAGAGTGCACAAAGAAAGGACTCAGGACCTTCGTGCTGCTACCCACAAGCCTCTGTCTCAACCCTACAAATGAGTAAACAAGCAGTCAAAAATCTAATCTAGTATGCACTGATAAATACTGTATACTCCCTATACAAAAGTAGTGACCTTGCATGTTTAAGGTCCTGCAGATGGCATTGCACAAGGTTCTAAATACCTGCAGGGTGTACAATGGGATTCATAGATTGAGAAGAGGTGGTACAGTACGGTGAATGTCTTGTTTGATGTGTGGAGTCATAAAACGGTTGTTAATTATTGGCAAAAATGAGTAATTGCATTTGGGTGTACCAAAGGCCATAGTATGAAGGAACATTTAGGGGCATTGACACATGTGGAATGGCCTGCAAAATCTCTAGATGTAACTCTGTGTAACTACAGGGGTTAACTAGTAAGATGATAGAAGGACGAACTGCCCCATTTGTTAATGCAAGAGTGTTGCTATTCATGCTTGTGAATGTATTATATGCACTTTTCAGTCACAGGTGACTTATTTTTGTCTGAGTATGAGTGTGAGTATATCGTTACAATAAATCTCAGTTCTGGGTTCAGTATGTTAAATTAATCAATGTGTTGTGTTGCCAAACACCTACAATACTGCACTTACCTTGGATGACAGGAAAGGTGCACAAGAAGATAAGTAGACCAGAGTCTGTAGTTTGACAAACAGTGCTGTCCTCAGTTGCCTGCCTCCTTTTATATTGCATGAAAAATAACAGTTTGGTAGTATGGATGACTGCAAATGCTGCAGACCTACAGGCAGAGCTTCACATCTAAAACTGGAAAATAGATAGAAACAGTTAAAATTGGCAAAAGAACAGACACTGCAACTGGAAAGGAATAGAAGTTCTTTTTGGATGAGCTTCACAGCAGTCCAAGCCAGTTGCATCTATGTGAAAAGCTACAAGGTGTGGTTTGAAATTTCCTCTGCATAGCTTCAGACTACAGAGAGTGAATTTTGATCAGCTTTCTGGCAATTATTACTGGCAATTATTACTGTACTATTATAATACAAACTGTATAATTATGTATTATTTAAATATATTCTTGGTTTGTTTAGACAATCCTTAGTGGCTCCAAGATTTAGAACTCAAGTGTTTTAAGTCTAATCTGCATACACTTAGTTTTTGTGGTCATGTTGGCAGATAACAAGAGTATATAAATACAAAAAAAGGAGTGGTCCAGGAACTATGCCCTGAGGAATACCATAGGTTCCCGGAGCTATTGATTACTGCTGGCTGCTGACAATGATGAATTGCTGTAGATTTTAAAGGTTTTACAAAAGTTAATTGCTAGATTTTAAATTGAGGAGGTGGTGTTCCCTTTCACACGTACAAAGTTTGCCTTTTCATTCATTCATTCATTCATTCATCAAAACTGAAAAGTCTCATTCTACATATCTACATACCTAGAGACATATAATTTATGTCCAACGCTGATAAATGATTTTATTCGTTGGTCTGCTGCCCACTGAACTACACCTGCAACTGAGATATCTGTATTTCTAAAACTAGGCATTAATGAATAATGATATCTAGAAGTCTGTCTTAATCTTTGTGGTGTTTCCCTACAAACTATGCAGACTCATTATACACTTGTCATTACACGGTAATTACAAGTCTGGAGCTTTAGCTAAGTTAGTTTTTATTGTGCACCGGGGGGTTGTGTGGTTGGTGAGCAGCAGGGCTCTCCACAGTACAACCCTACACTGTCTCTCCCAGCAAACGCTGTCTGGCACAGAGAGTGTGCAAAGCCTTTCACACAATAACAGCTACGGGAAATTTCAAACATGTCAATCAGAGCTGAGAGAAAGAACATTTTGCAGCGTGTTTAGATTTTTTCAAGGAATGTATACACACATTGCTGGTGGAGCAGAGCTCAAATGAGCTGTGATATGAAATGCATACATAAGAACAAGCCGAAGTGTAGGTAAAATAGCATTAACAAGCACAGCCTGGGTAAATTATGCTGGCAGCCACTTTTCATTTGCACAAGTAGATATGTGGGTGTGTGTTTTGTTTGGCTTAGAAACAGGATAATTTGGACCATGGTTTCTCAACCTTTTTCTTAAACCAAGGCCCACGGTTAACATTAAGCTCAACAACGCCATGCCAAATGTGTTTCTGTATTGCACATATACAATGTAGCTATTAATGTACACTGTAAAATATGTTCTTCAACATCTTCAATATTTTCAAACTAAATATTTTATTTATTTTGTGGATGTGGATGCACTGAATTAAAACCAATAAAAGAAATACCAATACAGCTCTCTGATTTACTATAGGGTTACATTACGATAAGCCCATTGTAAATTTAATATATAGTAAACCGAGGAGAGTCTGCATCTGTAAGATTCAAGATGCCATCATGCCATCATGTTAGAGTCAAATGAGTTGAGATGTGAATGCAGGTTAAACCTTTTAGAAGGGGCACTCAAGACTGCTTTGTAGATGGCTCATAGTTGGTTTCTTAAGCCACCTCCTCTGTTCAAATGTGATTGTTATAATTGAACATAAATTGACAAATTAAAAAAAGGAAGTCCAACTGCATTCAGCTAAAACATCCGTATCCACATCTACCATGATCCAAGCTGAATGTGCATTTATGATATATATTTACTTTTATGTCATTAGCAACAACCTCATCCAGAGCAACATTTAATTACATTATACAGTCTTACAATCAAAGCAATTGTATCAGATGTGGGATTTGAACCATATACCTTCTGGTCTATAGTCCAGTACCTTAACCACTAGGCCATCACAGTCACTATATACCCACCTCAGCCCTTACATAAGAGGCAGACTGACAGTGGCTAAATTGATTTCTGTAGCACAGGATCATAACCACTGAACCCCCACTGCCTTTTGTCATTCAACCTATGACTAAGCTTCCCTGCTTTTCAAACATCAAAGATCAGAATTCATGGAAGATTATTCACTTAGGTTTCACCAATGTAAAAACATCATATAAACACAATGACCATTCAAGTGGGTGCAAAGCATAATAACAGTTAAGTTAAACAAAAGCACTCCTTCTACACTGATTCAGATCACTCAAAACCAGCCACTGGTTATTCCTGCTTTGTACCATATATTGTCTGCTCATCTGTTCTGTTTACTGCTAGAAACTACTGAGTCATGACTGACAGGCGCTGAATATTTGAAAACTTTTTCATGACTTAGCAGTTTTTGTGAGGGTAGGAGGTCATTTGTCAAATCTGTCATGCTCATTCCTCTACATGTGTGTAGATGTGCGTAGATACATATGTGACAGCGCATGTACCATGCATGCGGGACTGTGGTAGCCTAGCGGTTAATGCACTGGACTCTGGACTTGATGGTCCTGGGTTCAAATCCTACCTCTGCCAAGCTGCCACAGTTGGGCCCTTGAGCAAGGCCCTTAACCCATCATTGCTTGTTTTGTAAGACTGTATCATTTGTAAGTTGCTCTGGATAACGGCATTTGCTAAATAATGTAAATGTTACCTTCCTTCCACTACATTTTTATTGGACAAAGGTCAGGACTAGCTTGGCCAGTGCAAAATGACAACTTTAGTCTATTAATTATTTTTGGTAGAACGACTTGTTTGCTTAAGATTGTTGTGCTGCAATGCCCAAATTATCATTAGATTAAGTTCACAGGTAGATGTCCTGAGATTTTATTTAAGAATTTGCTGGTATAATTAATAATTCATTATTTCAGCAATTATGGCAAGTCAGCCTGACCCAGATTAAGTAACCCATGATAATAGCACAACCATGTTTTATAGAGCAGATAAGTTTCTTATGCTGGAATTTAGTATTTTATATAATGTTTCCCTTTAAACCAAAAAAGCTGTATTTGGTCCCATCCTTTCACAAAATGCTTTTCCAATAGCTTTATGGATTTTCCATGAGCCATGTGAGAGGCAACTTTGTTGTGTTTGGAGAGCAGTGGCTTTCTACTTGCGGCCCTACATAGCACACTATTGTTGTTCACATAGCACACTATTGTTGTTCAGTGTTCTTGTGATGGTGGATTCAGGAATAGTAACATTAGATAATATCAGAGAGGCCTTTAGTTGCTTCACATTTACAGTGGCGTCCTTTAGGAGATCTTGTTATGTTTATGTTTGATTATTACATGCCTTGTCCTTAGAGTGATGTTTGTTGGTGATAATAATCTTAAATTTACTCAGCTTGTATCCAGTTTGTGTGACTGTGGGTTGGTGTGGGGTACAGATTATTTTGTAACCCTGTCTCCTGATAAAAAACAACTCTTATTCTGAGGTCCCCAGAATGCTATTTTATTTAAAATATGTAACACATCCATTAACATGATTTGTAGATCAGATTTTGAGATAAATACTTGTTCTTTAATTATAATGGGACACCTTCTCACTTATGATTTCCATGCCTCTGATTGAAAACACCTGATTCACCATCAAGTTAACTGGAAGTTCGCTACTCACAGATATGCCATATTGGACCATTTCCCCCAATTAATAAAACACCAGGCATATAATTTGTATCATATTTGTTAAATTGAGCTATCTTTATCTGCTTGAAATACTTGTATTAAAATCCGATGATAATTTAGAATATATTTGTGCACAATATTCTAAAGGGTTCCCAAGTTTTCAAGCACCACTGCACAGGATCGAGGCTCTGCCATGTCTGGGGTGTTCTTGCTTCTTCCATGAGAAAATTATGGGCACAATTATGTGTTTTTTTGCCAAAGCCTGCAGTATAATTTTAGACAGAATTACATCGATTTAGTCCCAATTTTATGCATGTGTGAGGGAGATGTCACCTGACATTGAAATAAGAATTGAAATAAAAATAAATGCTTTCATAGATCTTCAGATGGCTAAATGTCAGTCAGAGAGATTCCAGGTTTACAAACAGAGGCTTTAAAAAGTCACTGTGCTATTTAGTTGGACAGTTGGGAGAACTCTATTATCAAGTCATTCTCATTATATTTAAATGTATACAAAATATGCATTTAGTTTTCTGTGAATAATACGCAGAGAGTTCCCTGGGTCGAACATCTGGCTCTACGGAAAATACAACCCACTACAAACAAAATGTTATTACCAGGATTGATATCAGTGAGGAAATGATGAAAAAATTAAATCACGGGCATCCTGATTACTTAATCCGATTTAAAAAGCGCTTTAGACAGCCGCAGAAACATAGTAGTGTGTTATTAGATAGCTAATTATTTACAGGTGACTTTTCAGGGTTTGTGTTTTATGTCAGTAATTAAAGGTTGGTTACACTGGTTATAACATAACCCTTATCTATAGATTAATGCAGTGATTGTGCCATCACTAGATCTTGGGTGATAATTTGTGTTCTCTGAGATTTTAGTAACTATTCATTTTGAAATAAAACAGAGAAACAGAGATAGTGTGAAACAAAGAGACAGATGGCAGCATCACTTTCTTTTAAATAATATTCCTGTCCCCTCCCTCAGCAGCCTGCACACACACACTGTTTATACAGATGGGTTGTCTTTGTTTCTTTAATGGCCATGGAAGGGTGTGTGTGGGAGTATGTGTGCTTGGGTATGCACACAAAAGCATTTGTACCCTTACACCTATGCGTACGGACATGTGTGTTAACCACAAAGTCATTTTTGTATGGATTTCCTGTGCAAAATGTATGTTTGGCATGTGCACAATGTATGTTTATTATTTTAGATTTGGCCCTTCCTGCATCTGTTAATTAAACCAACCTGAAGGCCATTCATGGATTAAACACACACACACACGGGTAATGGGACTGTGCTAAAGACTAATAGATATAAAAGATGGAATTGCAATCAGTCCTTGTGCTGGAATTCATGTTAATGACATGTCAAGCTCTGAAGGTACTTAACATTCTGCACTGTAAATATGCTAAATATTATTTGGCAGTGAATATGTTCTCATAATGTACACCTACAGAAGTCACTTATTGCAGATGAATAATTAACAGTGTGGGTTGCACAGATGTTACTGAAGTTATGTTACTTGGAATTTGAAACATTTATCAGATTGTTTCCACTGCAGCATGCCTTACATTAAACTATTTTTGGCTAAACAAACACAGTAAAACCATTTGTTGAGGTTCATGGTCTGTCTTATATGTCATTTTCAGAAAGAGTGCTCCAACTTTGTGCGAGTGCTGCAGACGTATAACCAGACCCACCTGTACGTGTGTGGCACAGGAGCTTTCCACCCTATATGTGCCTACCTGGAGATTGGTAAAAGAGCAGAAGTATGCACACACATAAGCAAACGCACTCATACACAATCCCAATCTGCATGTTTTTATCTGTTATAACTAGTGCTGTCAAACCATTAACATTCTTAGTTAAGTTAATCCAACTCAACCATGATTAATCTAATTTTTGCTTGCTAATAAGGCAATGTTTTTTTTCTTAAAAAGAACTGCATAGCCAATGAATGGACAGTATCAGCTTGAATTCATTTCTTAATATGTAATTATAAAATCAACACAAAAACCACATTAGTGATTACCAGAATTATACATATTTAATGCCAAGGATTTATTACATTAATGGAATTCAAATTATTCCTATTGACAGCCCTAATTATAATTTTATACACACTCACAAAAACACTTGCACTCATGCAACACATCTTTCAGACAGATCGACACACTGACTCTGTAAGGAAGAGGAGCTGAATTATTCAGAGACTAGTATCTCAGGCTAACACTTCCACTGACGTCTTGCGAACAGTTTCAGACTATTGAAGTGTTAAATGAGAGATGGGGATAAATGAAGCACATTTGTTGTGAAGGGGTGAATCATCAGTGGAGAATGAGGTGGCCTTTCTGTGGTGTGAAATGGCAAAGTATCTGATTAAGGCTCTACAGTTTATTCCTGCATGTATCTCAGTGACAGTTCTGGATTTTTTGGGTGAGTTATTACATAAAACGAATAATACAGTGCTGTGCAAAACTCAAATCATATAAAACGTTCCAAACCTGCATAAAATGTGTTTGTCTCATAGCAGATGGCCTATATAATACAAGTTTAGTGAGATTCACATTGCTTGTACTCAAGACTCATATTTGAGAAAAAAAAACCAGAGAATGCTTGACCAATGACTCTGAGATCTGTGCATCTGTATCAAGCAGAACAGCTCCCAAGACTCCATGAGGTAGTGTTGTCCTTGTTGCCTAGAAACAAATTACAAAATCATTCTCTAATTACCTTTTTCCGATGGTATTAACTAAATGAATTAATAAAAAATGGGATGGGATTAACCGTACAGTCGCAGCCGACTCCCAGTCACTTGATGGATCATCGAACTCCACACATTTCTGTCCTTCATCGATGTGATCCATGAAGTATTTCGGCAGGATAGTGGAGTAATTTGCCATTGCCTTCTCCACCCCTCCCCATTGATCTGGGCTTGGGACCAGCATGCAGCTGTTTCCTGGGGTGCTTTGCATACACAAGTCAATGACAATTTTGAGACACCAATTAACCTAGCACGCACATATTTGGACTGTGGGAGGAAACCAGATTACCCGGAGTAAACGCACACAGACATGGGGAGGACTCCACACAGAAAGGACCCAGACCGCTCCACCCTGGGATTGAACCCACGACCTTCTTGGTGTGAGGCAGTGGTTCTAACCACCGAGAAACCTAGCTGCCCATCAATTGGGCATCTGTTTCCACAACAAAATTCCACAACAAAATTCAGTCTAAAATTCTAATTTGCAGTTTCCAAATGGGGCACCCCTGGTTTGTGTTACTTATCCACAGTCTAGTTCTAGTCTAGAGACTGCATGACACATGTAACAGTGCAGTGTCTAGTGCTTGGGCTTGTTTCTTACTACTTCTTGGTATGTCTCTATCAGTTCCCTGCACTATTATGAAATAAATGCTGGTGTTGTAAATGCAACCGAAACTGCATTGCACATAAAGAGATATTCTAATTCCATAAATTTTTGTGTATGAGACACCGCTAATGTGAGCACGCAGCTTTACAGTGGAATGGTTTCATTTATTTTTTTTAGCAAAAACAAATGGAAAACACTGCAGTATGTTGGCTATTTAGTCAGTACTCAGTACACTATAGTATCCCATAGAGCATTGTAATATAATGTTTAGTGTATAAGTAAATATATGTGATATGTAATATGGTGTTTGGACAACATCATTCATAATATGCGGTTTCAGAGAAGGTATTGTTATGTATATGCACGTGTGTGTTTCATCTTTTCAGAGGCTCCCAAAACTTAGCACTCCTCAGGTCACAGATCTGGGATGCTCCACATGATCCCATGCACTCATTGTGTAAACATATTGAGGTGAATGAGGAATGGAACAAGTCTTGGGTGTGCAATTCAGGAAACTATTAAATAATGAGTTTAAAGGTGCATATTAAAGATGATAAAAATATTTGAAATACTGTAAAATGCACCATGAAAGGTGTAGATGCCACTTTTTTTAAGACACATGTAGTAGTATTGCAAGATCAATTATTAATTTGCTGTTCATGTGTGCTAATAAAGACTTTGGTGCACTTTTGTAAATGTAATCAAATTCCAACCTAATGTCCATTCATGCTGGTGGAGACATTTAGCAATCTCGGTTTAGTAAGTATAATAGTTCCCTAATAGTTCTTCCTTGAAAAACTTGGTTGGACAGGGCAATGCTAAGGGCTTTTGACTGTCATGGCATGGGGGTGTGCAGAACTGCTCAGAATAGGCACTTTCACACCAAATAGTTCTAGGGCCTAATTTGGGAGGAACTTAGCCCTGCAGATCTCCCCTGAGAACTACATTAATCTTGACGTAGGACCTCAAACAGTTGTAAGAACTGTAATTATTCCCAATTCCTAAGGTGCAAACAAGCAACAAATAGGGCACAGTTCAAAGAATCTGCTTCTGTTTGCTAAATGCTATTGTCTTCTACTTCAGGACAACATTTTCAGGCTAGACATGTCCCACTTTGAAAATGGCCGTGGGAAAAGCCCGTATGACCCTAAGATGCTGTCGTCCTCTCTGCTGATTGGTGGGTTGCAAAAATATATTTTATGATTGTCTCTGCTTTAACTGGGTACCTCTGTAACTAACTGTATTCTGATTTATAGATGGTGAATTATACTCTGGAACTTCAGCAGACTTCATGGGAAGAGACTTTGCCATTTTCCGAACCCTTGGATCTCAACACCCAGTTCGGACAGAGCAGCATGATTCCAGATGGCTAAATGGTAAGACAGACCATCTCTTTCAAAGACAGGACTGATGTGTGTGAGAAAGTGGGCGAGTGTCTGCGTTGGAGATTAACTGGCCTGGGCTGCTGAGTGGGTTTTCTGACAGGTCGTCTGAATTAGCAGGGAATCACAAGGCGAAAAAGGTCAATTTCATCTTTGGGGTCGGCTCATTTTTCTCCAGGATGATAATCCCCTTTACTTAGTCATGAGATTCAGTGTTTTTACCCATACAATGCCAAGATCATGGGTCACCATCACTGTCATTAAAGCTTTCTTATAGTATTGAGAAAAGATAGGTTTGTAAAGGTATTCATCACACCTTAATCCTGGTTATCTGTTGCCATGGATACATCACATATCACCTTTATTGTGCCTAACTGAATACCATCTCTCCACAATACAGCTGTTGTTTGCTAACATTCTACAAAGATTCTCACAAATCTAAGATTCCTTCCTTTTCCGCAAATATGCTTAGCATATAGCATGCATTTCGGTCTCTTCTTTCAGCAATAAGCTACTTTATGGTATATTTGTTTGCTGAAATGAAGACAATTTATAAAGTGTCCTGTGAAAACTGATTTTAAATAGCTATCTCATCTAACCTTTATACAGCGTATTGTGCCAAGTTAGTTACAAGTTACATAGCATCTGGGTGACATTTGCTATGACCTTGTTGTTTTAACAACAAATAGCAAATTTTTATGATATGTAAATCTAGTAGTTTACTAACCTTAAATATAAAGTACAAAAAAACACAAAAGTACTTTTACAACAATAAAAGGACATAGGTTGTGTTTTGAATCAGCATTAATCATCATAAACCAGTTTGGTTTGGGTGTTGCTGGGTCATTGGTTCTTTAGCTTGCTGCTTATGCTGGCAAACTTCCTCGATAGGCACATGAATTAACCTCTGCAGGTTATACTTGTCACCAGCTTGGAATTCCATTATGGGGCCATACTGGTCAACTAGCTTATTCAAAAATCTTCATGTTGCCATCCTAGCCCTTATCTCTGAGCAACAAGAGTTGTGTTAAAGGTGATCTTAAGCCTGTGATGAGTTGGAAAACTGACCCCTCACTGCTCTTATGTCTCAGTTCCTTTCTATCTGAAATCCTATCTGAATATGATGCTTGACCTGGCCATATGGTACTGACAGGGCTCTATCCCAGGTCACCACAGTGGTGAGCTAGTATATCAGACTGCTGCATTACCCAAGCACCATTTTGGGGTCCCTATACTTGTTGAATGCTGTGAGTATGAGTAGACCTATATTCCTTCATCTAATTTACATTTTTTTACTGACACACTAGATTCTGTAATCCAGCCGTAAATGGAATCAAAGCTCCACTTTCCTTTTTGCACTGATGTGGTGTAACACAACGCAACTTGTTCCTATTAATGTGTTGCTGATGTGGAAAAATGTTAGTTGTTGTGTTTCCATGTGGGAAATGTGTATGACATTCTTCCACCACTGCCTGTGATATGGTTAGGGATGTTTTCACTACCACGTAATGCAACTTCAAAATAGTTCAGTCACAGATTAAAAAAGGTTTACAACTTGTTGTTTTCTGTCAACACAAAAGTGTGATTAGTGATAAAGACATTTTTGTTTCTGTTGTGTTTGTTTATGCCTCTAGATCCCAAGTTTGTTGGCATTCACCTAATTCCTGAGAGTGATAACCCAGAGGATGACAAAATCTTCCTCTTCTTTAAAGAGAATGCCATGGATGGAGAGCACACAGGCAAAGCCACCATCTCCAGAATAGCACAACTGTGTAAGGTAACAATACACACAATTACATCACATTAAAATAATATCTGCTTGGTTATTGTAACGTGGAGGCACCACTAGACTAGTCACATGACAGCTGCAGGCCCATCTCCCACAATGAGGAGCACCGAGACCAGGGGCCTCATTTATAAAACTTTGCGTGGAATCTGGAGTGAAAATGTACGTGCGCTCAAAACCAGGAAATT
>JAVSBV010000059.1:3280589-3296782 GCA_033117975.1 Parotocinclus spilosoma
AGTTTTTGCGCAAGATGTTGCGTGCGCACATTTCAGACCCGTTTTTGTGCGTACGCACGCTTTATAAATGAGGCCCCAGGTCTGGCATTAGAGGGCATTTAGTGGATCAATACACCTCCCTGATATAGTCTTATGACAGTATGACTACTTTATATTAAAATATGTGAAACCAGTCAAATATATGCAGCAAACATAAGATACATTTGATATTATTATCTGAGCTGGACCTGACTTGCTATGTGAAAGAGTTAACAGTGAGAATGTTGAGAAGGTTTGCAACAGAGACGCATAGCATGGAGCTTTATTGAGTTAAGTTACGCAAATGTACAGGATCTACCTAATAAAACAAAGTCATAGTATGTTATGATAATATATCTGTTCTAACCAGTGCCTATCTTACCACTACACAGAGCTCTTGGTACATGTGCATAACCAAAAAGATAAAGTACAATAGGGCTGTACTCACCATCTAGTGCACTTTGTGCAGCTTTGTATAATCGCATTTACATGCTTAATGGCATATTGCATACGAAAGAGGAACTAACCATAGGGCTTTTTGAAGGATATAAAGTCTGGCATGATACCTGAGAGACTAACCAATGCCCCACCAACTGAACCACTCTGGTCATGCTGTGATCTACTAAATGTACAAAAAAATAGATAAAAGTACAAAAGTTTGTGTAGATATTGCTGCTCTGCACATACTCACTTTTAGTAACATGACCCATCAGTCACACACTTAAAACCATACTTTGGTCTTTGTTCGCTAAGATGGGTAATATGGGGAAAGAGCTGTCGTTTCCCTGTGCCATGGTTCTCCTAAACTTGAATTACATGTTACACGTGCACAGTTTAGTGCATACTCTGCAGGGCTACATCCCAAACAGCATACTACTGTATTTAATAGTATGTTATGTTAGTATTATAAGTCATAAATGCTATCATTACTATTTTACGTTATTATGTTTAGTCTTTAGGAATCCTACGGTGGACTGCTGCCCTGTCCACATTCTACATATGCCTGTGTGTATAGTGAGTTTCATGCTAGGCTCAAGATCCTGGCATGGATAAGCAGGAGTGGAAAGGAATACTTTTGTTTATCTAGCATTTTATGCACTTTTCTTTCCCTGATATGTATTAAAAAGGTGGTAATCATGCACAAAATTATTAGCATTTAAAATATAATCATCAGGGTAAATTATTTAACAGTTTTGTTAAATGAAATGCAATGTTTTTATTAAAAAATATATAAGAAATCAAAACACACCTCAGTTATTACACGAAGAACAAAGAATTACTGTTGACTGTTCGCAGTCACAATCACCTGACCTAAGCCCCATCAAGCATTCATGGACACACTTGAAGACAGAGAAAGCCAAGCTTTTTGCGATATGGTAAATCATAATGGATTATCAGATTGTGCACAAACATGTGGAGTGCGTGGGGCTATAATGACAGTGAAGTGCACACTATTACAGCAATAGGGGAAACAGAATAAATACTAAGAAATTCTGAAATTTATTAAAAGATCAAACCCCACAAACTGTTATGCAAAAAATGCAAAACTCAGTAGTGGTCTCAATCTTTTCTTCAGTACTATAATTGAAATCGGTGAGCATAACACCTCTAACCACCTACAATATGTAACGTGGTGGCCTAGCGGTTAAGGTGCTGGACTCTGATCCAGAAGGTCCAGGGTTTAAATCCCATTTTTGCCAAACTGCCACAGTTGGGCCCTTGAACAAGACCTTTAACCCACAACTGCTTGAAATGTAAGACTGCGTTCTAAGTTGCTCTGGATAAGGGCGTCTGCTATGCCGTAAATATTGTTGACGACTTATAAAACTTATTTTTGTAATTCCATAAGACTATTTTTCACTGCTCTTCATTTCAATCTTTGTTTCTTTAAGCGTTAACTTATCTTAGGCCATGCTTATTGGCTGTTACCCTTTCAAAAAGACCATTCCTAAGCTTCTTTAGACTGTTGAAGAGACAACTAGGCATTCCATAGATGTTGCTGGATGCTGTTTTGTTTTCTGGTTGTATTCTAAACACATAGATTGAGAAAGAATTACATTTTACCATTGTTAATACAATAGCCTACGACTTGCAGAGTACTGTAATGTAATGTAATGTATGATAAACACGTGAAGTACAAACAGCATTATTTGTGTAATTCTAGAAATAAATTAGCACTGTTTGATGAATACACTGCCATTCTGATTAATATTATTGCATATACAAAGAAATAATATATCAAATATATTTCTAACTGTGTGTGTGTGTGTGTGTGTGTGTGTGTGTGTGTGTGTGTGTCTATGTTATTTCACCAGAATGACCAGGGTGGACACAGGAGCTTGGTGAACAAATGGACTACCTTTCTAAAAGCTAAACTGACCTGTTCAGTCCCAGGCCTGAATGGCATTGATACACACTTTGATGAGCTCCGTAAGTCAGAATCTGATCATCAGTGCACTTTAAAAATCTATATTATTAATGTATGGTAACATTTTATTATAGGAACATATTAGAATTAGGGTTCAATGTGGGTCCCAATAAGGTCCCAGTGTGAGTGAGTGTGTGCATGTTCCATGTGATGGATTTGTACCCTATCTAAGTTTGGTTGCTGCTTTGTGGGTTAGGCACTGGCCCACCACAACCTTGCACTAAGTATGAAATGAGTGAGTGAATGAATGAATTAATTAGTTAAGGATTTAAGGGTTAATATACTGCTCACGAAAAATGAGGGGATATTTTAAAATGAAATATCACAAATTAAATACCCCCCTAATTTTTGTGAGCAGTGTAAATTAATTTAACGCTTTTATTTGACAACATATGTATCAGATTTACTTTTGTGACTTTTCGTAGATGTTGCTGAGACATTGCTAGGCACAATGTATTACAATCATTTTCTTAATCCAGGATTAACATTTCCAAAAACATACACAGCTGTCATTGAGTATAAGCAGGTTAACAACAACAATACACTCACCCTATTAGTACACCTCTTTGTTTCTGCACTCATTGACTATTTTAGCAGCTTCACTTACCATAAAGAGGTACTTTGTAGTTGTACGATTACAGATTGTATTCTGTGCTCTATAGACTCTCTATGTACTTTGTTAGTCCTTTTTACTCTATTCATTAATGGTCAGGACCTGTACAGATCAGGTCCTATTTGGGTGGTGGATAATTCTTTGTACTCCGGTGATATGATGTGGCACTGATGTGTTAGTGTGTGTTGTGATGGTATGAGTGGATCAGACTCAGCAGTGCTGCTGAAGTTTGCTCACAGGATGTTAGTGGCTGGATATGTTTGGAAGGTGGCCTGTTTTCAGTCTAGCTGCGACAAGATACCAGCACAACACAGTAACACACCGCCACCATGTCAGTGGCACTGCAACAATCCACCACTTATTAGTACCTGTACTGTGGTGGTCCTGGATATTAAAAGTAAAGTAAAGTAAATTAGAGTAATTAAGAAATAAGATACTAAAAGGTAAGTAGAACTTCTAAAATGAACAATGAGTGTAGAAAGAAAGAGGTGTAAGTAATAACGCTATTGGTGAGTAAATAAGGTAACATTAAGAGGAAACCAACTGGACAGTAAATACAGCCTACTAACCTACTATGTTTGAGTCAATGTCTAAAATTGTCTGTGATTCCAAAACCTATGTTACCTAATGTACATTAGAGCAAACTGACTTTGCAATGTTGTCTCTGTGCAGAGGATGTGTTTTTAATGAGTGCCAAAGACCCAAAGAATCCAGTCATCTATGCTGTCTTCACAACCTCTAGGTAACACTATTCACTCTGTCTCTCACTTTATGCTACCTCTCTAAGCATGTGTGTTTCATTTGCGCTCAGCGAGGCAGCTCATCTCTTAAGCAGCCTCTCTCTGTCATAATCTACTTAAACCCAAACACACGCTTCACTGGGCCCTATTTAGGAAATTCCCCTCCACCTCACATTCAACTCTTACCTGCTGCCTGATCAGCAGCATCTTGGCACAGTCTGGAGGAAATGTGATTAAGAGAGGAAGCCGGGCGGAATAAAAGCATATAAACTATTTACATTAGAGTGGATGACTTTGAAGATGATAAATGAGCATGCACTGCCTTCACACATATTCCCTATATAGATGAATGTAAGTGAAAGATGAGGAAGAGAACGAGCGCATTACGATTAATCACTGTCAACCAACAGGAAAAGCAGAGCAAATTCAGTTTTTCTGCCTTGCTGCATATCTCACATATGCAAAGACCCTCAAAAATTCAATTACCATCTTTGAGGAATTAGAGCTGCTTAATTGGCTTTCTAAGTGCATCATTCAAAAGATGAAAAGAAGGGCATTCTAGGTATTGGCTTTTAATATAATTACTTAATGAGCCTCCAAGGTTGCAGCACCAAACCAGTGTTTTAGCTGTGCGTGCATGCGTGTGTGTGAGAGAAAGAGAGAAAGAGAAAAAAGAGAAGGCCCTTAAAAACGAAAATTTGTATATTAAATTGCTATGTTGTATACTAAATTCTGGATAATTATCATTATACTCTATATTATATAGAGAGTATATAGTATATCATATATACTCATAGTATATACAGGTATATTCTTTGATTTCTGATTACTCATCCACCCAGTAAAACACACACAGACACACAAACACTTTAATTTTTACTTTTTGACTTTTAATTTAAAAAAAATTGTTTTCCCTCTAATTCTGCACAGTAACATTTTTCGTGGATCAGCTATCTGCATGTACAGCATGGCCGATATCAGGAGAGTTTTTCTAGGCCCTTATGCACACAGAGACGGGCCAAACTACCAATGGGTTCCTTTCCAAGGGCGAGTGCCATACCCCCGCCCTGGCACGGTAAGTGTCAGAACATTTCGTACTTTTTATACAAGTGTACATTTTATTAAAGACATAGAGTTACACTAATTGTGCATGTTGTAATAGAACAATAGCATAACCACATGGCTTATTATTAGTTATCAGGTTATCCTTACACAAAACATGCCATGAAGTAACCCCATGTTGGTCTCACCTTTCCCAGTGCCCCAGTAAAACCTTTGGTGGTTTTGACTCCACCAAAGACCTCCCAGATGATGTGATCACGTTTGCACGTCTACACCCTGCCATGTATAACCCGGTGCAGCCGATCGGTGGCCGCCCAATTGTGGTGCGCACAGATGCAGAATACCAGTTCACCCAGCTGGTTGTGGACCGTGTAGAGGCTGAGGATGGCCAGTATGATGTCATGTTCATCGGAACAGGCTAGTATAATTTCATCATGGCTATTAAAAATCTACATATTTACATTAGAGTAGCGCCATGTCTATAGCTGCAGACCCTGGTCCATAGTAATCAGTGAATCAATAGCACTATCTGTAAAAAATACTTTAATGTAAAAGTAGAAAGGAACTACCACAGGACCATTGTTGACCAGATCATTATCATTACAAAATCTCATTAATTCCATTTATATTATGATTGCTCAATGCATTTAATACCTGACACTGACATATTTCGTAAGCCCACCAAGTAAATCAAACACACAATGGTGGAGCACTTAATGTTTGTGTTCTTTGAACAAAAAGATGATGTGTGGAATCTGTAACTACGGTATATTGAATGCCAGGCAAGAATTTAGAAAAATACATAAATGTGTTCAATGTAATAATTACATTCAATCTGTGTACTAACTACTGTATCTATGTGACTAAACTTGGAAAAAATTTGGAAGATGTAGGCAAATGTCATGGCACAACAAGTGTCGCTGATGTGATGAGAATATTATATTATAAAAATCTAACGTAGTTGAAACTGTTCACTGACAAGGTTTGTCTTACAAGTTTGACTTATAGTCACTAAACACTCTCCATCTTGGGAGAGATGCCCAATAAAACGAAATACCCAATAAAATAGTACATGGTGACACTGAAGTGTTTAAAATCTCCAGCAGTATCTCTATTCATACCTGTACAAAACACGCACTACTACACCACCAGCACGTGTCACTGCAGTGCTGAGAATGATTCACCAATGATTGTTAGGGATCTAGCAAAATATGTATTGAAAAATACAAACTACAGTCTGTAGCTGTAGAACTACAACATGGTTCAATACATAAGTAATAAGTAAATTATAAAATGGACAGTAAAAAAACAAGGAGATGAACCCTACAATGTCCTATATATGCACAACAAACCTATATATCTTACTTTTAAATGATTTGTATTTTAAATGTGATGGTACTCTTTCTGCACAGATATGGGTACAGTACTGAAGGTGGTGACCATCCCCAGAGAGAGCTGGCATGACCTGGAAGAGGTGGTGCTGGAAGAAATGACAGTCTTTAGGGTATGCACCTACTTAATACACTGGCAATAAATCTGTTTCTTGTTTTATCATAGAAAGTGAAACTGTAAAATTGTTTTTTTCTTTTTCTTTTTAGGACCCAACACCAATAACTGCTATGGAACTTTCCACTAAACAAGTGAGTCTGGATGCTTTTGGCTGAAAGCTAAAAATTGAATCTGACTGAAATCTGACCTTAGTGGTTTGTGTTTGTTTGCATCAACAGCAACAGCTGTACCTGGGATCAGACATGGGAATATCACAGATGCCACTGCATCGCTGTGAGGTGTATGGGAAAGCGTGCGCTGAATGTTGCCTGGCCAGAGATCCGTACTGTGCTTGGGATGGCACCGAGTGCTCCAGATACTTTCCCACTGCCAAAAGGTCAGTATTCACTACAGTTACTCACAAGAAGGCTTACCTTCCAGCCAGTCATCGCTGCATATATGGCAAAGATTAGACCAGTTAGACTCAGGCATAAACACCAGCCAGCGGTGCTTACTTGAGTCTGTCAACGACTCTATCAGATTTCAGAGAAACAATGTTTTTCTTAGATTTGTGTACTGGTGTGTGAATGTTGAATTATTTATGTTGTGCCTGACTTAACAAGGAACGGTCACAATGTAAATATTCTTGTGATCAGTCGTTCCCCCTACTAAACAAACGTTCAGAAAAATCCACGACATTTCATAGTCGTTTTAGCGCTGCTAGACTGTTTTATTACAGACTTCTACCAAGATGGCGCCAGTGCATAGACTTGGCATAGACTAGCATCGGTAATTAGAAAAAAGCATAATTTTGGTCATGCAGAGTGTTTTCCTAGTAAATTACCAACACGTCTGAGGAAAATAATGCCTTTCATTATCGTAGAGTGTGTACAATCTGAAGTTCAGCTTTGGTACTTCAGTAAGGAGCTGTGTTGGTAAAATCATGCAATTAACATAACTTTAATCAACATGCCGACAGTCATATTCCAAAATCTATAGGAAAGCCAAACAAATGCTGTTGTAGCAGCATATGGGGTACCTTAAACTTTTGGCCATATAATGTATCGATATTATTTGAATGGGGGTTTGCAGGGCAGCTTCAATACCATGTTGTTCCATGTTAGCCCACGATGGAATTGTTAATCCATGCTTGATGACAGGTTAAGGGCTCACACTTCATTAAAGCCAGTGGAGGGTAGCTATGTAATCACTTTCACACACACCACTCTTTTAACAGTCTCCTACGAACAGACAATGGCATATGTACAGATGAGGTGGCTCAGTGGTTAAGGCTGGACTACTAATCAAAAGGTTGTCAAATTAAATCCTGGCTGTAATCAAGACCTCTAACCTACAGTTGCTTACCCCAGTCAGACTAAAAGTCACTCTGGATAATGGCATCTGATAAATGCTCTAAATGTAAATATACTCCTTCACAGTATACCTACCTGCTTCCTCGAATATAGCACAAAAACAGAGTGGGCTTAGTGACACCCTCCTGGTCAACAGGAGGATCCATTTCACTTCAGCAGCAATGAAGAACAGACTTCTCACCACACCTCACATGCCAAGCAATGTGTGTGTGTGTGTATGTGTGTGTGTGTGTGTGTGTGTGTGTGGATGAAATTGTAGGGTGTGACACCAGCAGACAGAATCTGATGCATAGTAGGAGACTGCAAAAGATTGAAAGATTTGAATAGAGATATATTAAGACCTGGTTATGATGACAGCTAAGTAGGGAGAGAGAAACATGCGTTGACATAACTTGATGTGTGTAAAGCTGTCTCTCATATATGTCCTCCCCTGCAGAGACAATCTGATCTACAGTCAGCTGTATGGATTTTTATCTTAACCTTTAAAAGGACTCCCTCTTATTCTTTATTATGTGTTAAAAGAAACAGGCCTGGTTTCAATAACCAGGATGGATTTTCCATTACTTTTAATTGAATACAGGAAATCCTCATACCTTGTATATATTTGTAAAATATGATGGAATCCGAGGCTAAGCTGGGCCTCCTTCTCTACCATGTGGCAGGATTATGGAGGTAGCGCTGCACAAACACAGTGCAAAGCTGCAATAAAGGTCCTAAGTTCGGACTACCACAGACAGACTGGTCTGCAGACCATGGAGTACTAGTTTTAACTGGACATGGATTGCAGTGCGGAGGCCCATAATGCCTCTGTGGACAAGCTCCCAGCCATGAGTCATTCTGCTTTGTGCACCAACTGGCCTCCCAGTGTTTAGTGCGTGTGCCAGCATCATTTTTGCTCATTGCTGAAACACTAGGTTGCAAATTCACGTGCCTTGCTCAAAGCGCCATTATTTGATCGGAACAACAGTGCGCTCTAGTGGTGTGGCGTGGGTATATTTCAATAAAAAAGTTGAAAAAGTAGAAAGCGTTTAAAGTTGAGACTTTACAGAACGTTAGGTTTAGAGTCCAAATGAACAAGATAAATATGAAATGTCAATGAAACAGAGATAATAATATATATATATGAAGTTGAAGGCACCCCCAGTCTAGGATGTGTGGGACAACCCTCAGACAGCCTTTACCCCAAGGAATACTGAGACTGGGTGCCCCAGTGCTGCTTGGGAGGTTAGAGAGATAAATAAACACACAGAGCCAATGTAAAGTTTACATGAACAGACATAGTCCACTCCAACCAGAGTGTCTCAGTACTGGGAACCAGTGCACTACCGACTGTTCCAATCTGACTCTATCACCAACTCTGGTAGGCTAATGCATGAGTTGGGAAGTTGAATTCCTTTAGGATGATTGGCTTTGTGTGTTCAGATTTTATTTAAGCTTGTAAAGAAAGCTGATTTTTTTCTGTTTGAATGGATTGTCGATATTCAGTAACCAGAAACTACTTGTAGTTCAGTTAATGACTAATGTTACCGCATTTAACTCTTCCCGAGTCCACCTTAAACCCAAGACTGAGGCCAAATGAGGTCCAAACCTGAGACTGAGACTTTAACTGTACAACACACTTATCAATATTAGTTAAAACACAACGTGAAAACATTCAGTACAGTACTGTACCATACAACTGTTCCGGTTGTGTTATATCCATGTCAGCATGATTAGAGCTTTCACTTCTCTTTGTTTTACATATGTGTATAATCCGGTCTTCTACGCCCCACTAGGGGTTAGCTCCCAAGTAAGGGCTGGGTCTGCGGGTCATCAAGGGTGTTGCAGACCAGGTTGCCACCATTTTTCAATGTTGAATGTGCGAGTAATGTGTGTTATATAGATGTTTAGTACAATAGTGCTGTTATTTACTGATACATTTGCTGATTTATCTTCAGTAATTGAACCAGATGATGTCACTTAGTGGCTCATTGCCGAGACTGTGTGTATGAGCTTGTGAGTTTGTGTGTCTTACGATGGATTGTGTTGTTCCTGACTCAAAATTTTGTGATTCAAAATGTGTGAATTACGAGCATTATTCTTTTATCCAGGAGGACAAGACGCCAGGATATCAGAAATGGAGATCCACTTTCCCAGTGCTCTGATCTGCATCACAATGGTAATAATCATAACACACACATGGTTAGAAAATCTCAAAAAGTTTTTAAATTAAATATTTATTTAAAAATCATTAGTCAGTGTGACTGTAGGATGGGAAGTACAGGTACTCTGCTTAACATCCTTTTAATCAAATTAAAAATTATAAGAAAAGAGAATCGTAAACCTCTTTTAACTCTGGAGGTACGACACTGCCCAATGTATGATGTTACAGTATATGGTACCATACTAAACTTTAATTATCATATTATACTTAATAATTATAATGCTAATAATATGTTTATGTTAATTGGAATCACTTCCATAAGTTGCTAGTGTTCATATGTATGACTGTTTGCTACGTATTTGTAACAAGCTGTTAATGGTGTTTGGTCATATTTAGTTAAAAAATGTCATGTAAATATCACAGACTGTACACTAACTTAAAATTATCTAATATATAGAAAGTCCCAGTTAAAACAAGTGACTAAACAACGGATGTATGTTTTGTTTGTCTGTTGCCATTAGATGATTTAGAAGGTTATAACAGCGTAGAGGAAAGGAGTGTGTATGGAGTTGAGAATAGCAGTATGTTCCTGGAGTGCAGCTCTAAGTCTCAGAGAGCCTCCATCTACTGGCAGCTCCAGCGACCAAACGAAGAACGAAATGTTGAGGTAAGACATTCACAAGCAAAAAATAACCAACTTAAGCTTAAAGAGGAAACGCTGTATAATCAGTGAACAGTGACTGGTCAAGTCTGGGTACCAAATAAAAAGACACACACATGCAGCTGTGTTTCTTTTAGAGATAGTAATCTGAAACAGACAGCACTGGAGTAACCTATCAAACTGATGAAGTAATGATTATAATTAAATAACTCTCCAATTACGGCTTTCCCACTATGGAATAAACCTTTCTCACTGAACTATAGAGTGCCCTGTCACCTCATTTGCAACCCTCTGCTCCTTGTCACAACAAACAGAAGCAGTCCTGTTTTAGAAATATCACATTATTTGTGCAATTTTACAGTTAGACTTGGGGGGTTTCTGAAAGAATGAATTATCCAGAATGGCTGCATTCTAATTTTGCACTTATTTAAATAACTTTTAATTTATTGCACCACCGTGTTTGCACCTTTGAAAGTTTGATAGTTACAGGTTCCTATCTACAGGACAATCTTTAATTGTCCTAATAAGAATATTTCTGAGCGCCCTGACAAACCTGCACATCTTTTGAGTCCAAATCTCACTAAAATGTATTTTGGACTTGCAATTTGCCGTGTCTAGGGTTGTCCTCTGCCTTGTGCCCTGTGCTGCCAGTTAGGCAATGACCTTTCTGTGGACAGTGAATGTTGAATAGTGAACTTAATAAAAATTGAAAAACTTCTTATTGAAGAACATACAATAAAGAAACAAATTACACTTACAGTGATATTATTACTAGTGACATGCATTATGTATTTTAAATGTTTGCTATTTAATGCACCCATATACCTTGCTGTGCCCCCTTGCAATAGCTCCATGCTACCCCTAGAGGGTCACCTCACACTTTGGGAATTGCTGTTACTGTTACTGTGTACACAGATACAGTTACAATGATGTAGTAGATAGTGGTTGGATGGAGAAGTCCTATTGTTTATATATGTTCCCTACTCTTTCTCGCATCTGTTTCAGATTAAGTTGGATGATCGGCTGACTCATACAGACCGTGGCTTGCTGATCCGAAGCCTGACGCAAGCTGACACAGGAGTTTATCACTGTCATGCTGTGGAGCACGGTTTCATCCAGCCTCTGCTGCGTCTCACTCTACAGGTCATCCCATCTCAACGCGTCGGGGAACTGTTGCTCCGCACTGGCGCCGTCGATCGAAACTCGCCTGCCAAACAAAAGCTCTGGTATCGAGACTTCTTAAGTTTGCTTGAGCATCCGGACCTCCACAGTGTGGATGAGTTCTGTGAGCATGTCTGGAAGAAGGAGCGCAAACAGCGTGGCAAGAAAGCTCCCAAAGCAGAGCTCGCTCAGGCACAGAAGGGCGCTCAGCTCCTCGGCTCAAGTCCTCAGGTGCAGAGCGACGGGTCAAAAGTCACAAATGTCTCGAACATGTCCAAAATGTCTGCGAACCAGAGGAGCCAAATCCCACAGGGTACCACCAGCACAGAGAGTCAGAATCCCAGGCCAAGCCCAAGCACCTCCAAAACCCCAAGTACACATGAAAGTCAGGGCCAGGGGAAGAAAGGAAGCTCACCTGCCCGAAGACCACCAGCCAACACAGCCAGGTGGAAACAGACACAAGAGAACAAAAGAGGACGCAACCGACGCACCCATGAGCAACAAAGACCACCACGCAGCGTGTGATCCCAGCGACAAACATATATATTTACAGTACAACCCTATATCAGACTTATCCATCTGTCCTCCTGAACATACAGCGGACCGAATACATGTGTACATTAGGAACATTTGAACAAAAGCACAAAAAAAACTAGTTGTACTAGTTTGAAAAATAGTGAGCTGCATCACTGCTTGACTGGGAGAAGCACAATTACAGTGACTTTTATCAGTAATGTGTATGCTTGTGGACTTAAAGACTTACCTGTACATAATGTTCCTACACTAAAGGGCATGAGTGTGTGCTTTCCCCTAGGACTGTTTTATTCATAAAGTGTGAGAGGGATTGACATTTCTGAGACTGCTCTCTCTGCTAAAATCCTGTCAGAGATCTTGGGATGTTACATGCAAGGGATTTCTGTTCAGGAATCGTCAAACATATAATATCCTTCCTTAAGGATATAATGACACTTGTTTTAGTTCTGGATCGGACAGCATCCTCCAATATATATCATGAAAGATGATGGGATCTGGAGTGTGGTCATTCTGATTCAAATGGACTGTATTAAAGAAGTAACTCTAGTGAATAATGTATAGGAAATAACTGTCAAACCATGCATATAAGGAATGGTTGGTAAACTGAGGCATGTGCAACCTACCATCAGTCTGTAAAACTGACCCTTGTAACCTTTTGACTTAAATGTTAGCCCAATTAGTTGTTGTATATTTTTAATAAAACTCCAACCCAGGTGGGCTATGAAATATGTGGTATGATCATTTTCCCAAAGTACCAATCTCAGATATACTGTGCATGATGTTTAATTGAATACAGAAGCTTTCTCAATCCAGTGGCATAGCAAAACCATTAAGAAATTGCAGGGGATCATAGAAATGTGCCAACAGTTGCATCTTCTGTGCTATATTAGGATATTACCATAACATCAATTTAAGTTTTTAAGTTATTGTGATGCTCTTTTGCCTCATACAGATGTGCTCTTGCAGTCTATGTTGTAGTTTAGGCTGGAATACAGAGTGTAAATATATACAGTCAGACATCATTTAACTATTTATTGACAATTTTTAAAGGGTTACAGTTATTTTTTTATATTGTAAACATAAATTGATGGTATATGTCGATGCATATGGATGGACCAATCAGTTTTCTGTTTTTTTTTTCATTAGGTTTGAGATATTGTTGCAGATCCTACTCTCTTATAACCCTGAAATGGCAAAAACTGCCAAATGTGAGACATCTATGCCTCTTCACTATTCCACTTCCATGGCCCCAATTGAATGTCTTTGCTTAATTCACTGAATCATGAATTTGCAAACCTGTTATGGAACTACGAACAATATTCTGAGAACATAAATGCTGATACAATTAAAACTCTTGTAGAAATGTGTATGGTCAAAGTCAGACAGATAGCCACTGAGTAACAAACCGCATGTGCATTCTACCCTAGTGTATCTTGTTTTTTTGTCAGTGTTTGTGTGTAATTGCCTTTCCATGAACGAAAAAAGATGTGAATATTTTTATTTAATTTCCAACACGTAAAGATGCCATTTTGTGTACTATGAAACTGTAATCTTTTGTACAAATGCCCCCTTGAATTGTTTAATGTTTTGATGCAGTATAAAGCTATATCAACAAGATGACACTCCCAGAACTCCTTACCTCAGATGTGTCTCGTCTTTGGTGGGAGACAGGGAATGAGAGAGAGAGTTAGCAGATCCTCTAACTGTCACTGGGTGTTTCAGCATGCATTCAGTTGTCCAAATAAAACATTTTTCCTCTATCATTTTTAGGGTGGTTCTTTGGTAAGAGATAGTTGAATTTTATTGATCAACACAGAATAGAATTACTGGTATTTAAATAATTATTATAATGACTATACTCTATACTATACTATATGTTCACAAGCAGAGGTCTTAAAAATGACAATATATTGTAACAGGAAATCTGTCTTTTAACAGTCAGTCAGTGTTGCATGTTCATGAGCAGAAGCAGGGGGCTGCGTGTAACTACCTTAACTTTTCCCATTAAAAAATAATTGGGACAGGATTTAACACTTTGTGACATTCCTTTTCTCCACAATTAAAAGAGGTTTTGGCACAGAGGATGCTTTTTTGTCCCATTCTTTTTGTAACCACATCTTATGATTTTTTTTCTCCACACGTTCTTTGTTGGGGAAAGGTCAGGACTGCAGGCTTTGCATTGTCTTGCTGAAAAATGCATGGACGCCTCTGGAAAAAATTACACCTTGAAGGCAGCATATGTTGCTCTAAGATCTCAATGCCATTTTTTTTGCATTAATGGTGCCATCACAGAAGTGTAAATGGTCTTTGCCAAGGGCACTGACACAACCTCGTTAGATGCCAGGCCCAGGATTTTAGTTAAATAGTTAAGCAATAGTTAAATCTAACACAACATAATGGCAGTCTACACAAATGTATGTTTTTTATATATATATATTTACACCAAACAGTCTGTTGAAAGCTCTTTCCAAGTGTACCATGACAGTTCCATTAAAAGTGATCCGCTATATTTGGTGCTCTGCAGAGAATATTTTGAAGTGAAGATACAATCTAACAATTTCAATTAGCAAATTAGATTAAAAAAGAAACACTGCAGAATCCAGCTGAGCCTAGACCCCAAATAAACAGATAAAAGTAGACTGTGGGAACTACTGTTAAAAACTAGAGAACCCAGCCTCAAATGAGAAGCCCATCGTCCCCCCTGGGTGAGATCGTACATTAGGATTTTAGGAGTTCTTAAGGCTCTTTGATGGAACTCCAGCAGAACTGTATAATATTATTTGAATAAGAATCCTGAGAGAGCAAAACTGGTTTTAGTTGTAACAAATAACAGAGACTGTAGCAGATCACAACTCATTCCCTCAGCATGTATTTCCTTCTGGGATCAATAAAGTATTTCTGATATTGCAGTAGCTCATTCTGACAATGATTTAAGAGTACCCATTAAAACACAAAAATATGAAGAAAAAAAATTGGGGTAGGTCTAAAGTCATTGTACCATGGCTTAACCCCATAAGTTCAGAGCCAGACCACAACAGAGCTGCACCCCGGGTCCTGCACTGCAGCCTAGGGTTCGAGACCGTATCTTCGAGCTGCGAGCTTAGACTTAACAGTAAACAGCATTTCCCTAGCTATTCTGACTGAATTTCCTCAGATAGACCACTAGAGGGCAGGCAAGGTATCGGTAATATCACGAGAACGACCATGTAGTGAGAGCCCAATGAGATTTAAAATTGTTATACTGTAGTCTTACTGACTTCACATATTTTTTCCGTATTTTTGAACAACATTACAAACACAAGATTGAAAACTCCACAGATTTCTAACACAAGAAGTAACTTACACATAGATAACATAAATGGGTTTTTGGGAAAATGGTTCAGTTTTTCCAATTTTTAAACAAAAAATGTAAGAAAAAAAGAAATCAGGCTTCATCTGCATCGTATTTTGGTCAATCAAGATTAAGCATATTTGGCCTACACGTGTACTTAATCATCTGTAGTGCACTGATTTGAAGTGGAATGTAATTTTGCCTTAATGTTCATATATAACATCTGAGCATTCAGTACAATGTGTGTTTGAATGTTTTAGATATAAAGTAAACTGTTATGTTCTTAGTTATAAGTAGGTCTTCTGAATTTTTATATTTGTGGTAGTGTTAACTTTAAGTCCATTTTAAGTACAGTGAAAAGTATAAACAAATTATATGTGAATAAAAAGCTTGTACACTGCTCACAAAAATTAGGGGATATTTCATTAAGAGACATTTAATTTTAAAATATCCCCTAATTTTTGTGAGCATTATAGCATACTTTAAAATGCAAAATTGTATAGCAATAGTAAACATTCCAACTAATAAACAATAAGTCAATAAGTCCACTGAGGTATACTATATATATATATATAAAACTGGAAAACAGTATATAAATATCATTGTATTTATAGTTATTAAGTGGTCTAATTCAGTACTTT